>JAQIWS010000312.1:0-27605 GCA_034696085.1 Stigmatogaster subterranea | reverse complement strand
TTGTTATTGTGTAAACCGAGGAATCGTTGAATATCTAATTGCCATACGTCCATCGAAGGACCACCCTGGACGATCCACTCCGCGGTCAATTTACCCAAACCACCAGCAGCCACGATGCCTATCGTTTTCATTCCAGTGGCGACGTAATAATTCTTCACCTTCAATTCAAATATTATTGAATGAACCCAATTAAACAAAGATCACAATGTTATACTTCGGGCGCTGCACCAACGATCCACTTGCAGTCAGGCGTAAAACACTCCGGGTTATTATTAAGTCGTTCCAATACAGCATCGCCCAAGCTTGGAATTCGATGCAACATTTGATCTAATAAAATATCTAATCGAATTTCAATTAGCGACGCATAAACAACATTTGCAATTTATGTTTATATAGTATTATTTACTTTCACTTACAAAAATGATCCCAGTCTTCGTTAAGAGTAGATTCCAAAGAACCGGGAACACTTTCGTGGTAAACTGGCTTCGCAGACGGCTCGAAGCCACCGGCCAACAAAGCTCCTTTACTCTCACGAAAATAAATATGCCCGTCATAATCACGAATCACTGACAAGAAAACAAATAACACATAAAATTTGCGTAATTGTTTAACTACACAATTTAATACCGGGCATCATCGGGTCCAATCCATCGATAGAACGCGTGTGTAAGTAATAGTGCTCGCAAGGGTGAAGAGGAACTTTAACGGGCGGCTTGCTCTTCTGACCGACGTGACGAGCCCACTGATTAAATAAAAGTTAATTGATTAAATAAACAGAAACTGCAAAGCTCGTGTAATGTACTACACTCACAAATCCGCCACAGTTAACGAAATATTGACACGATATCGATCCTTTCGTAGTCTCGACACCGACGATGCAATTATTACGAACGTTAACTCGTTCGAGACCACAATTTTCCACCACAGATATTCCCGCCTTCCTAACCTCAGAAATTAACGTTCGACACGTATCGTACGGACTGCCTACACCATCGCCCGGTACCCACAAACCACCCTACGTAAACAAGATTAAATACAAGGACTCAAATATATATTTTCAAATTACCTGCAGATCATCAGTTCGTAATATAATACAACGTCTTTTAATTTCTTCCGGAGAAATCAAATCGCATTCGATGTTAACGTATTCAGCCGTGGATTTAAGTCTCTTTAGCTGCACCATTCTATCCTTAGTCCTAGCCAGCATCAAACTCCCACATTGCTTCCATCCTAAATTACAAAAATTATTTTACTAACATTCCACATTGTCAATTGAATAATTCTTACCTGTATGCAAACCTTTCTTCTCCAAATCACTCAATAATTGCACTGAATATTTACAAACTCTCGTCTCGGTCGTACTTTGCTTCAACTGCCCGAGCAACCCAGCAGAATGACGCGTCGATCCGCCACCGATGCTAAATTTTTACCACAAAAATTAAGCTACATATTGCAAATTTTTACTAATAAAAAATGCATCTATTTACCGTCCTTGTTCCAGCAATACAACATCGGTCCATCCCAATTTCACCAAATGATACGCGACTGAACTACCGACAACTCCACCGCCACAAATAACAACTTTCGCTTCGTTGGGAAGAACGTCACCATTTTCACTATTTAATAAACCATTTGCATCGGCGTTGTTTTTCACTCTTCTTTTCTTTCCTCCATTCCGAGTTGCATAATATCTTAATCTTTGTCCGAACCATTTGTAGGATATCAGCTGGACTTTCATTGCAATTATTTCATCATCGATCACGTGATTTTAGTCGTGTTGCTGCTCGGTGCGCACTCTCGAGGTGATGACGACAACTGTTTTAATTAACGAGAAATAAGTTGCTGTTAAAAAAATAATAACGTTGCAATTAACTCAATTTAATATCAGATAGCATTAGAATTAATTAAATGTTGCATTGTATTCCGTGTTATATTTCTTTTTGCACCGATGATAAACCTTACCTGGTACTATTTTAATTCGATTTTCGTATTTAAATTGTAAGAAAAAAAATTATTCCAAGTAGCTTTCAAATTAAAACCGAGGTTACAAAATTACGACTTTTTAATTTCATCGCCATAAATCACTTTTCCACTTATTTCACCACCGCGGTTTAATTAGAAGTAATTACCTCTAATTAACCATAAAAAAACCTAAGAAATTAGTTTACGTGAGTTTTTCTTTGCTCAATTAATCTCACAACGTTTTCGATGATTGTAATTGCGAGCAAAAATCTCTCTCGAGAGAGAAAATAAAATATAAAAAAAATCTCCATCTCATTAACGTTTCAATGCCATTCAATTTCATAACGCAAATTAACGGAAGGATTACCTAAAAAAAAGTAAAAGTATCATTTTAACGATCACTCAAATGCGATATACTTAATCACCGTTAAGAAAAATATATGATACAAAAAAAAAAAAAATCTAACGCCGCTTTTGATCGAATATCAATTTTTTCACGAATAACTTCCACACTCAAAACACATGCTTCGGATTAAATTTACTGTGTGATTCACAAACTCATCATCTCATCATTACCACCATCACTCTTCGATCAATCCAACCCAAAAAATCGATAATTCTTAAGAAAATCACCACCGTAAAAAAATAAAAAAACCTCCATTTTACTATTATTTCATAATCGCGCATAAAAAAAATTCCAGCCTCGTAATTTTTACGACGGAGGAAAAAAAAATAGTAAACTTACAAAATTGCGATCGAGCAAAACAACAACTTCCGAAACAAAATCCAAACACGCAACTCGCGCGCAATTTGAGCCGACGCATTGACGTCATCGGTTTAATGTCGACGTCAAAGAGAGAAATCCACGACAACAACGCCTGGGCACAACCAGATCGTACTCGATATGCAGCACATTACACGTAAAATAACACCTACAATTCAGGTGCAGAGTAAAACAAAAGTAAATAGTAGGAAATTGGATCGAATCAACTCGAGCTCAAAAGCGAGAATGAAATTAACAAGTTGAAATTATCAAGATGGAGAAGGGAAGTGGAGAAAGAGAATGGGCAGACAGAGAGATAGACTAAAGGATCCATCGATTTCTTTTCTTTACTGCATATAGCGTGACGTCAATTGAATCGACACCATGGAAACGAGGAATGCAAGCTCAGATGCAAAGCACATAATTTAAAATAAAAAATAAAAAATTCATCGCAGACCGCGTAAAAACTCGAGCCAAAAAAATACACTGTATGAAAACGCGCTAAAATTAACTTCCCCATTCCCACAAAAAAAAAAAAAAAAAATCATAAAAAGGGTTCATTAAAAATCGGGAAAAAGAAGAATAAGAAAAAACGTGATTTAAACTCTCGTTAATAAATTTTAATTTCACTTTTTTATCTTTTTCAACAGCATCTGTCATTGATGCCCACGCACCTTTAACCAAAAAAAAATTAAAAAGTTTAAATTATGTGACGTACATTCCAACTGTTGCTTCGTGATTTCTCCCAATGTGAATCGAGGGGCGCATTCTTGAAACACTGCCCACCTCTCTCAATTCACAACGCGTTCGAGTGAGAGACGATTCGACGAACGCGTGGCCTCCACCGCCCAACCACAATTCAACGCGCCGATCGAGCAGCAGAGAAGCCCAACTCCACCTCCTACTCCCCATCTCACATTGTCGTCAGCATGACGTCAGAGGAGAGACGCGAGCCCTAATTGAATCGCGATGGGGGGGAGCAGGCGCGGGTGCCCTGCATCCCATTCTGGCGTTCGTCGTTCGTTTCGTCTCCTCGCGTCCACCAAATTCTACGCAGGTAAGACATTATTTTATCAATCAAATCCCACTCAACATCACTCCGTGATTTCCGTGAACGCGAAGAGTTCGAGTTCAAACACCCGCGTCTTTATTTTCCTCTCCCCGTCTGTCTTTCTCATCCTATTCCATCCTCCCGACGCGCGGTATTATGGGAAAAACGAATCACGTGCGGGATGCAAACCTCGACTCCCCTCGATCAACGTTTTTAAAAACACAACGTTATGCGTAAAAATATTATTTAGTACATCTAATTATATCTCCACTTAAAAAAAATGTTGCAATCTGGTTTAAACTATTTTGCAAACCTCGAGTATTCATCCTCTTCAACCATAAAAAAAAAAATCCTTTTGTGCGATTTTATTTGTTGGCGTCATCGTAATCATCTTTCCATCATGCAATCCAACTTTTTTCCCCATTTGTTGACGCATTCACCTGACACCACCTTGGTCGATGACGTGAACCACGCCTCCACAACCCGTTGTCCCTCGTCTACAACCCAAAACCCCTCAAAAAACAAACAGAGCCACACCCACGCCAACAAAACTAAAACGCGATAAGCAGCTCATCCTTAAAAATTAGCAAAAAAATTAAAAATTAAATTCCAGCTGAAAATCCGGGATTTATTATTTTACATAAGTCAATCAAAACCATCAACCTAATTAATTTTTAATTAAAAACAAATTTACCTTAAAAGAACAGAAATTTTAATAACCTCGCGTGACGACGGATCGTAAGATATCAGAAAACAAGAAGAAGAAAAATTCGAAATTTACGCGAGGAAAAGGAAACTGGGTTTGCATTTATCACGAGCCTAAACGCTTACCATCCTGCTGATCGCTTCCGCACTGAACCCAATGACATTTTAAGGCGGACGTTGCACTTTACCCTTTAACGGCGAAACTAACGTTACGGTTGCGGTACAATAAAATAATATTTTTAAACTCCTCAAAAAATTACAAAATTATAAAATTTTGCTACCAAAAAAAATTCTCCGGTCGAGTGGGTTCCTCTTAAATTTTCACCACCAGGTGTGAAAAATGAGGGAAGAGGGCACAAATGTAGTGTGGGGGAAAGTCAGAGCGCATGCTCCACGCTTAGAGGAACCAGGTATCGATTGAGTGCCATAAGCAGCTTTCCCGGCACAACATCCGTGTGCAAACGCAGAGAGCTTCTTAAACCCGATCCCCACATTGAAACGGTAGCGCTATCAACGCTCAGGTGGGTTCCATCGAGCGAGCAAACTTATCTCGCGTTAAGTAATCGTCGTTCGTACGAGGACGACGACGAGGGTTTTCACACCTGCTTCGCACCTGCTCATCAACGACACGCCTTCTAATGTCAACTGTGAATGCGAGTGATGAGCGGCGTTTGTTGCTTGCAGGAATCGCCCTCTCGTGGTGGTGATTGAGGCGTCAAAATGGGGAGCAGCTGCTCTTCAGGACAGAAGAACAAAGAAGGAAAGAAGTAACGATAACTTTCTCCCATCACCCCACTCGCCCCGTGAAATCTAATTCACCCGTGTTTTTCCCGCCAGGTCGAAAAAGGGCAAAGGAGCTCAGCAGACTCCACGAGGCTCCAACGCATCCAACTCCAGCGTTTATGTCTATCAAAAGGCAGCCACACCTCCACCCCCACCTGTCACCGCAGCTACACCTGATGACAGCCAACCCGCTCCTATCGGGCACGCCCCCGCTGAAAGAACTGATTCCCAACAGCTATCGCCTACCTCACCTCCACAGGTAAATATAGACTGGTGAAGAAAAAAAATCAATAAAAATAATTGATCTATGATATTTTTCACTTAAATCAGTTGCACAAGGACGGCCTTCTAGTGGACATTCCCGAGCACGTGCGCCCAGTTTTTACAGGCAGTCTTAAAACACCAACTCCTCGACTGAGACCCAGAAAGATCGTGCTCTTTTTGTGTTCGGATAATGGCGGTACACGTATTGCATTATTGATAGATAATAAAAATAAGTGTTTATACTTACAAATTTATTTTTAAATTCGTAGACACGGTGAAGGAAAGACAGATTCTAGGCGAACGAGTCATCGCTAAAGTGAGACGTCACTGTGCCGAGCGTGGGTACGAGTTGAGTGCGATTGATTGGGGATGTAAACATGTAGAAAACGATGTCACGGAACTCGCTGTCCGTCTCTTACAACGCCATCGACCGCACTGCCATCTGGTGCCTGTGGTAAATAAAATATTAATTATCATATTACCAAAAATACTTATACTTTAAAATAAAAATAAAGGTTTTTCTAAACGAAACATTGGGCCAACGCTCGCTCCCTCCAACGTTAACGACGGAATTGTGGAACCACTTACTGGAAATGCTCAACACGGCACAAGACAAGCAACTCCTGACTGACTATTATTCCCTAGATCAAAACAACACACCACCTAATTACCGGCTCAAACCAAATAGAAATATAGAAGAGGATAATAAATTATTACAACTTCTACAGTCAGCGTGGGACGAGGAAGCAAACGGATCGCGTCTCACTACACGTACGTCACTCAACATAAACAGACGGTACAAAAAAACTCAGATCAATGAAATTGTGTTTACAGAGTTAGAAAGACTCATTCGCGAAGTGACGTCATTGGGCGCTCAGCACAATAAACAACGTTGCGTGTGGGTATGTCGCAAATTCCTCCAAAGGCCGACGTCGGAATCGGCGTCTGCGGAGCAGGAACGCGTAGCTGCATTGCAGTCGACGTTGCAATCGCAGGTCGATGGGAGTAGAACTCTACAATTTTCTATTCGTTGGTCAAACGGAACTGTTGATACTTCTATCGCCGAACACGCGCAATATTTAAATAATCTCGTGGAGCAACTTCAAAAAGCCGTGACGGCAATAGCGGATAACATCATCGAAGAAGACGAAATCGAGTCTAAACAAGAACGATATCTAGGTAACAAAAATTAAGATTATAAAAAAATTAGAAAATAGTTTTTGTCGGCGACAACTGAAAAATTGAAGTAGAATTGCTTTTTACTCCAGGAATGGAAAAGCGGTTATATTACGAACTTATTCAACAAACTAACGAATGTAACAACAGAATTAAACACTTTACGGGGCAACAAAACGCGATAGGACGTGTGAAAGAATACCTTAAAAGCGACTCCAACACACCACTCATTCTTCACGGTCCTCCTGGAAGTGGAAAAACAGTTCTCGCAGCTAAAATAATACAGCGTTGTTCTGAATGGATACCAGGAGTTCCCATAATCTTCAGGTGAGATGTAATAAAATATCGACTCGAGCTTCAAAGTGAAAATTAATTTGTGATTAATGTTTTATGAAAATTAGATTCGTAGGTCTCACGTCTCATTCAGCTACTACAGAACAAGTAGTACGGAGTATCTGCGAACAGTGTTGTCTTCTTTTTGGAGAACATCCGAGTTTAGCTTCCCAGGTAACACATCTACAAATAAATTTAAAATTCAGTACTGGTAAAATTTTCTTTATATTTCAGAACATGCTTCATCTAACCAAAGAGTTACCCCTCCTCTTCAGTAAAGTAACAGCAACGCGTCCTTTAGTCGTGATCCTCGATGGAATCGACCAGGTGCAATTTTACAGTAGTCTCAGTCTTGCCTGGGTTCCGGCAACATTAGCTCCTTACGTCAAATTAGTCCTTACGTTACGAGATGAGTGTCCACAATTATCTGAATTAAAGGTAACGCTTTTACTTCTACTAAAAAAGCAAAACTTACTGGAATAAAAAAAATTTCTAGGCGTTATTACCCGACAATAAATGTTGGGTGTCAATGGATGCAATGTCTTCCGCTGACTGTCAATCGATAGTACAAAAAATTCTGCAAGAAAACAAACGGACAGTGAGCCCGGGACAACAAGAAGCTATTAGTAATTAAATCTAATATATTATAATTTACCTCCATTAATAATATCACATTTTTATTTTGCAGATAAAACACTAGAAGCTTGTTCACTTCCACTCTACGCAGCCGTCGTGGCTCATGAAGCTTGTTCGTGGAGCAGTTGTTTACTAGAGCCAATCGTCTTCGGGGATGTCGAGCAACAAATTCTTCACGTATTCGAAGGATTAGAAGAATTGTTCGGAGTGACTACCATAAGCAGAGTTTTGGGTTACTTGACAACTGCGAAACACGGATTGATGGATTCAGAAATGGTGGATTTGTTGTGCTTCGACGAAGCTCTGGATCAAGACGAACACGAACTACCAGTCCTTTGGATTCAAATTCATGACAGACTAAACTTATTCTTAAAAACGAGTTTAGTCGGCAGATTAAGCGTCACTCACTGGCGAGACACAAGTTTTCGAGTATTAGCCGAGCAACGATATCTGGGAGGCGACGGCTTAGCCAACGTTTCTCGTTTTATGGTCGACTATTTTCAAAGCAAATGGGCAGAAGGAAAAGAAAAAAAATGTCGATCTAACATCCTCGACCAACCCCTCAAATTTGGCATTGTTTACAACCGACGAAAACTAGACGAACTTCCATTACACGCACATCGTTCTTCACTTCCAACAAATTGTGACTTTCTGTTCGATGCCGAATGGCTTCAAGCCAAAGTGTGCGGATCAGATGTCTACCAAGTCCTCGAAGACATAAAAATGGCGGAATCGACTCCAGATTTAACATTGCTGCGAGAAATCTTTGAGCTCTCCGCGTACGCTCTAGCCTACGACGGGTCTCAGCTATTCTCTCAAATCGTAGGCCGGGTTCCTCCACCAGATGTTAATAAATATCCCGGTGTGGCAAAGCTGTACAAATTGGCCAAAAGTAACGCCAATTGCTCTAACTTAATGCCCCTCGGGTTGTGCCTTCATTCTCCCGGTGCCCCAGAAGCAGCTCAACCTGCAGACATAAAAATCTATTTTGACTCACTGTACCGAATTAAAGGATCCACCTCGCACATGCTTACTTTAGCCAGCGAATTGGGTTACGTTCAGGTGGTAGACATTTACGAACAGAAAGCGGTGAGGACGTTGACGGGTGTTCCCGAACCCAAAGACGCTAAAATGGTGGACGAACATCGAGCACTGATTTTGTGCAACCGCGAACTTAAATTATACGATTTAGATGGATGTACGTTCGACATGAAACTCAAGGGGGTAATGAATCAAAAAATGCCGTTTTATGACCTACACGATTCTCAACACGTAGTATCATTGTCTCGGAATCGAATGTACGTTAATATGACCAATCTCTCAACTGGTGATTACGTAGCGACTTTCAAAGTGGGAGAGGATCGATTTTTAAATTCGCTCCTCGTGAGCGCCAACGGTAAAATGTGCGTCTGCGGTGACGAAACCCAAAAACCATTTCCTCTCCTCGTGTGGGACATGGACAGTCGAAAATTGGTTTACGATCTACGTATTCCTCACCACGAATTCATCACCAGACTCGCCACTATTACTCACGATGGACATTACGTGGCCAGCGTCTGCAAAGTAAATTTAAAATTATAAAATTAATAATGGTTTAGATATTGATAATTAATTTTTTAAAACTTAGGAAGTTGATGACCCTTCTCCAAATTTCATTATCGTCTACGACCTTCAAAGTGGAACTCTGTTCAAGAAGTGGAAGCCAGAAGTGAACACGTGCAGTATCGCTATTTCTTCCGAAGGAGGATGTGTGATAAGTGGATTAGAAGATTCCACTCTTTTAGTTTGGGATCTGGTTACTGGTGCATGCAGGTAAATAATCACTGACGTCACTCCATTGCCAGCACATTATAATTCTACATCTCTTTTTTCTCATGATTAGATTTTCCCTCAAGGGTCACTGTGCACCCGTCGACCACATTCGAGTCGACGATAGTGGTAATGTATGTGTCACTTTTGACTCCACAGGCAAGGACAGAAGTGTTCGCGCGTGGAACACCAGCACAGGTATTATTCACACTCTTAACCTAACCTCTTAAAAAAAACTTACTAACAAATTATTTGGTTGCTTAGGACGTTCGTTGGCAGTGTTTACTCCCGACGCACCAATCGTGTGTTGTGAGTTGTCTTCCGACGGCATCGCCGTGGTCCTCGGTCTCCGCGGTCGGCGAGAAATTTTGACATTGCTTTTATGCAACGGTCAATCGGTTGACGTAGTGCGACCTCGCACCGTTCCGTGTTTTGGAAATCCGGAAAACGAAGGAAAAGTAGCTGATATGAGCGAAAGCGGTTGAAATCGACTATAAAACAAAACCAAAGAAAAGACGAAAAATATAAACAATATATAAAAACAATTTTAAAGTTTTTAAAAAACAATAACCAAAGCTCAAACCCTCAAGTCAAAACAGTTTGGTTGAAAACCAAATATTTGACTTAATGATCTCACCTTCCCACGATGAAGATGATTTTTGTCATCTATTTCATGATATTCCCCGTGTTTCTTTTCCTTTCCCCTGTTAGTGTTGTAAACAATTTTAAAAACTAGTCTTCTTCCAATCAAAAGATAAAAGGAAACATTGCTCTTCTTAAATTAACTCTTACTGTGAGCTTGAGTAAAAACAAAAATTGCATCTTGTGAGATTTGTTTTCGTTACAGAAAAAAACAAAAAATTTTCTCTACAGGCACAAAATCGTCGTGCTTTTATCGAGAATAGTCAAGTTTCTCTGTGGTCATCACTCATTACACAAAACTCTTGAATATTTAAGAAAAAAAATCAAACTTTTTCTTTCAGGGTGGTAAAAAGATTCAGCAAGCGGCTTCCCAAATAAATTATTTCAACGCGACCCACAATCGGTTCTTCCTTTTAGTTCAAAATCCCTGAAAAAGTGAAAAGGACAATGTCAAAACCGTACAAAATATTTAAATTATTTTCATTTTAAAACTTCAATTTACTCAAAACCAAGGCTTTCAAAATTATTAATCTAAATCAATACTGTACTCCTACATCACCTTCACACATATTATATCTTTACACATAAATTTAAGCGCAAATTACAGTAAATAACATTATCAAGCAAACGCTGAACCCCGGACCAACTTTACTCTTAACCTTCATCAATTATTAATACAGGTCACAAATAACAGCTTTAAATGTTTTGATTCCTCGGTTGGTAAATTTTAAAATTGTTTGTGGATTGTACAAAGTAAGCTATTATATCAAATTAAATTTCCAGTCACGGAAAAGTAAACATCGCAGCGTTTATTTGGGACTATGTGGTATTTCGAATCATTGACTGTCAAGATTTTAAACAATTTCGTCTCAATTTTGCAATTTTTAAAATTATTTCTTACTGGCCTTATTAAATAATTCAATTTTTTGTTCAAGTTTTCTTTTTGTTGATGTTGTCAAGCGCAATTAAAAATATAATAATAATAAAATAAAAAATTTCCGTAACTTAATGAACAAAAACTACACTTCGTGGTTTCAAAAAACTTTCTATATTTCAAATTTCGTCTTCTAATTGTAATTTGTGTAAATAATTCACTCGTAAACAAACTAGGGCAAGTGGGGGGAAGGGAAAGCGGAGAAAAATTTTTGCTGACGAACTTTCATGGAGCCATTCATCTTTTATTCAGTTTTTACAATAATCTGAAATCTACAGGTAGCCTACGCGTGCTCAATGACATGGAAAATCTCGTCGATTAAGCTTTCGATCATTGGCATATTCGTACGAAAGAGAAATTAAATGTTTCTGCTCCAGCACTCGTGCGGTTCATTCAATTTCCAATAACTTAATTTCCAGTTCAATTGAAATTATTTATGCAACGACTCAAACCACAACTTCAATTATCAATCAAATAAAGTAATCTTTAGACTAAAATTATAAATAAAAAATTGTGTATAAACTGAAGACCCCTCTCCAATACACAAGGAAAATTATTCTTCAAGTAGGTGTGTACACCTTACTGACGTTTTGTGTTGCCTATGACTACGTTATTCAGATACAAAATGAGATTTCGTATCTGTAATAAAATGTACATTTAGTAAGAAAAGCGTTCTCCGAATATCATCACAAAATGCTACATTTTCTACCGGGAAATATATACGACGTAGATATGATTGTGAAAGTCTTACCTTACTAAATAATTATTAAATTTAGTTTACGCAATGCCCAGTAAAAATTCAGCACGGATTAGACGAACTACCGAAACCAAAACAGTTCACTTATTGTGTCAACGCTAAAAGCATTTGAAGAAACTTGTTACTTAATCGTACTTTTAATAATTATAGTGGTTTATCTTACTAATATAAAGATGTGTTCGTAACTAATCCATTTTCCACAATAATTCCGAAATTTAAGTCAAAATTTCATACCGGACGAGAAGAGTTTATCGTGGTCGAATGCCTGAAATAAGCGTTAAGTGTAAGTTTATATTAATTAACAGACGATCCAGCTACAATTTCGTAATCATTCACTACCTCTTACTTGAACCATAATAAAATAAAATAACCTGAATGTCAAGCATGTCATCGAAGCTCGTCTCAGGTGCACGACGGTGATTGATTAAATTCGAAATATTTGAAGATTAAGGCTAAACAATAATTAAAAAGAAAACAAGTCGTATTTTTATCAATAATTTTTATCATACGTTTTCCTTTTCACTTTAATTATTCTTACTGGCCTTAAAATAATAGCTATTTTAATTTCTAACCTTTATCACGTGATATCTAATCTCGTAAAAAAACGGGAAAAAACAAAACTCAAATTTGACTTAAAACATGTTTACATTTTGCCGTGTCAAATCTTTCGACCGCAAATACGTTTCTCAGAAATCTAGTATATAATTTCTGACGGAATTATTTGTACAAATAGTCAAGGTACTGTATACAATGCTATAATAAACATTTCTTAAAAGTAACTTTAAAAACGCAAAAATTCCAACAGACAAAACAGAAACAAACTAAAGAGAAAAATTTCACCTGAAATAAGTAAGTTCAACTTACTCAAGGCCACGAATTATTTACACAAAAAGGCGAGTTAAATTTAAATATCACAACATACTTAATTCGGTTGAAACGCCATTTTTAAAGCTTATATAAAATCAAAGAAAAAAAGAGAAAAGATCACAAATTATTAGTTATTAAAATTTTTAAATATACTTCCAAATATTACGGAAAAAATCAAAAACATGAAACCAAAATTTATAGAAGAAACAAATCATCCTCAAAAAATGAGGAATAATAATAATTGCACAGCCGTTCGATAGAATTTTCAGTTCAATGTTCTTTCCGAATGAAAAAATTATTTCTTGCAGTCGTCATCCAATTTTGTTTATGGCACACACACAAGTACACATCGTGTGACGAGTAGAAAAGAAATCACTCTAAACAATATCGTCATCAAACTGGAAGTACCTAGAATTTAATATCGCCAACAACAAATAACAGACAAGTTAACAACACTATAAAACCACACTTTAACGCCACATTTACCAGCTGGGGTGATGCCAGCATCGACGTGGTCATCACGGAATTCTGTGGTGCCAAATTTGCGTAATAGCGAACGTCTCGATCGTGATCGCTCTGCAGACGACGAAGAACATCGATGAGCATTTCGTGATAAGGATTGTGATGGCTGGAATAATAATCTGCAAGAAATAATTTTTACGTGATTATGCCAAAAATTAAAAAAAAATTGTACTGTTTAATATTTCTTACCTAAAGGAATAATTGTTTGCGATAATGTTTTTGCCACTGAAAGCCTCACGTTAGGAACAGCATCGTAGGATAAATCGAGCAAATGAGGCAAAAGATCGTGAGCAAATTGTTGTAGTGATAAGGAATTCTCGTCCACGAGATGATTGCACAAGGAAACAAAACTGTAAAAATGAAATAAAACGTATGTAACTACACACGATTATTTTATGATATTTTTTTAATTACGTTTGTCTTCTAGTCCACTTTTTATGGTGAGCAAATTGCTCCGCTAATTCGGCCAAAAAACTTTTGACTAGACTTGGATCACTGACCGAGCTTACTTCACGTACCAAAGTTCCCACCTGTTCAATCATCATCAATTGGTCAATTAAATACCACACATTTTGTTTCTACACACATTCAATTTAGAGAATAAAAACTATCAAAATAAACTCACGATTTTTACAGCTACTTGACGCACTTCGGCCACTTTGTCAGAGATCAAAAGAATACCGATCGGCATCAAATATTCACGAATGTCAGAAGGTTGATACAACGAGGCCAACATGGCCAATTGCTCGGTCAATTCTAACCGGAATCGCCAGTTGCATTCATTATCAGTTTTCAAAAACTGGCATAACTTGGGAAGATAATCACGACGTTCATCAGGATTTAGGAACTAAACCCAAAATTTAAAAAAAAGAGGTAAAGACGGTGACAATCACTTCAATTAACCAAAAATAAAAAGTATCCAACCTTAAAGAAATCAGCTATGTGATGCAAAATTCCAATCCGAACTTCATCCAAATCTTTAATAAATCCGTTGAAGATGGGAATGAGATCTTTATTGGCCAAATCTTCTCCCAAAATCAAGGCCACTTCGTGGATGGAAGAAGCAATAGTACGACGCACTTTCCACTGCATATCCGAAGCCAACGATTCGTACAACTGTTTCAAAATTGGCCAGTTTCTACGACCTAGTGTCATCGCCACTGCTGGTAGACTGTACGCGCAATATCGCGCAATTTCGTTGTCCACGGTCTCCGCCAGAGATAAATCACTCATGCTTACGTAATGCTCGAGCAATTCGTTCGGCACGATATTTTGTTTTATAATCTGCGAAAACAAACGAGTTATTAAAGAAAAATAGTTTTAAAGAAAAAGTTTCAAACTTACTTGACTCTTGATTTCTCGGTTATCATATGTCTTCTGAGCGTGGCAGGAATTATTACCAGAAGGATACGTATCAAATCGTCTTCGCGCGTTTATTTCTACTGATAAAGCGTCGAAAAACGATTCTACTCCAGTTAACGATTTCTGTTTTAAGTCAGCAGCAGACCAACTATTCTGAACCGCGTGATGCTGTTTTGTCTCTAAAATGTAATTGCAACTGTCAGTACAATCTCTTCGTAAAACAAAAAATATGCATAAACCAAACGAATGCCACTTACTTCCTGCAATCCCATTTACATTATTAGTTTCGGATAATACTAACGATACAATTGTCTCGCTGGCATCTTTGGTACAACCCGAAACTTCATTTTGAGCATTAGAATCTCCGGATTCATCTATAGTCACGTCTTCAGTCGCATTTCGCATTCCCGTTCCTGAATACGACTGTTTTACGTCTAAAATCAAGTTGCATCACATAAACGACAATCCAAACTAAACAACAAACGAAAAACAAAATTCTTACCAGTTACAATTCCGTTAATCGAAGTAACGACCGCTTCTTTAGTATTTGTTGACACCACTGTTTGAGCTTTACAATCGCCGGATTCATCTTGAATCATTCCCACGCTAGCAGTTCGTATTCGCGTGTATGATAACGGCCGCGGAGAATCTTTGATTAAACCCACGAAACAAAATTTTTAATATTAACAACTATAACTCGTACTTTCACACGTACCCACGTGACGCTTTTCTTGTATACTTTGGCGTAAATTCAGATTTAACTCCGACGAGTAAAGTAGACCATGTTGTCCGTCGTGAACTTTCGCTTTCACGCTTACATTCGTCGGCTTCCCCTCCACAATGTCGATATCCAGTTCAAGGTCGGGGATGGGTATTCGCCAGTAGCGGAAACTATTGAAGGCACTTTCGTCCAAATGGACGTGCAAGTGACCGGGCGTGGAACCGCTCACTGTCAGTTGAGCGATATTATCCGACGCGCATTCTTTTTCATTATTTTCGCAATTATCACTTTCATCGTGAGGAATACTTTGCATAGGAGAAACGGATTCAGTTTTGTTTGAGCATTGGCTTTCATCGACGACGATATCGTCATCGTCATCCTCATCTTCATCGTCGTTGTCACATTTCACTTTTTCACTTGTTTCGTCTATTTGTTGAGTATCACAAACATCTGAGGTTCCAAACTCGTATTCGTCCCTCGGTTTATTTAACTCCACTTTCGATTCTAACGAGGCGACATTTTTATTCTCGCTTTTATTATTATTTTCTTCTTCGCTACCATAGGATTTTCGTGCATATGTGGCAGGATCATCGGGAGTGTTTAAGGCATCGTCTTTCTCAACGATTTCGTCCTCACTCATTTCGTCCTTTTCATAAAAACTGAACATTTGCACGAACGTCTGATCAGTAACCAAAACATGTTTTAATTTCATTATTATTTTACCTATTGTCACGAATAATATGCATTCCATCTTCGTTGAAGTAAAGCCCAGTTTGCGTTGGATCCGCGAATGTTGATATAAACGGGCCAAGTGCTTGGAATGCCGCTAAACGCACCTACAAAGGAATCAAACAACATCCGTAAATAAAATTTAAAATAACAACAACATTAAACGCAAACTAATCAATCAGATATTCAACCCAATTTACAACATTCGATAAAATTCCGAGAAAAAAATTTAAGAAAAAAATCCAAAATCAAGCTGAATTTCGCAAAAGCTGAGAGTAACTTCAAAATATAAATACCCATCGTGACTGGTCACAGAGCAAGTTGACAAAAAGCGAGGTTAATTGATTATGTCTCGTTTCCAAGGTGCAATTGTAGGAAACTGTTGTAAAAACGTCAGCGCAAGCTTTTCTTACGTTCCACACGCCGTCTTCGCAGAGATAAGAAAACCTAGACAGCTAAAGACACAAATTAAAAATTATTCGCATGGAAAGAAAAAAACAATTAAAGAGATACCAAAAGTACTCACTAAAACTTTTTCTGTCGCTTCTATTCCCATCACAGTACAAAAATCACCAAAATTGGCTGCGCAAACCTAAGAACAGTTCAAGAAAACAAGACCGTTTAAAGCCCAAACTTGTTTGGTAACAAACACATTTTAAAAAAAGAAATGAAAGAAAAGAAACGAAACGAAAAAAAGTAAACAAACTCGTAGCTATTACCTTGCGAACGTGGTACAATCCGTCCACGCACAAATTGGCAAAAGTTTTCAAGAAAAGACGTTCGGTGACTTCCCTCCCAATCAATGGAGCCATCTTGCTCATTAACTGAAAACAAATTTTACACATCAGACGACGAAAACGCATAAGAAAATTTTTTGTTAAGTACTTAAAAAATTTAAAAATTACATTAACTAAAAAAACAAAAACAAACTAACAAAATAAACTACACAACTATAAAATATTCACATCAGCTTATTTATCGTTACTCTTCGGTGTCACAAACTATTTTATTACACAATTCGTTATTCCACACAAAAAAAAAAAAAATTTAAACTGAAACATTTTTTGGGGGGGAAATAACAAATAAAAAAAAAGATAAAGAGGGGATGAAATTATCTCATCCTTGGCACGTACATTTAAATGCATTTTTCTGCCGTTTGACAAAAGATAGCATTTTGCCAAAACTGCGGATAAATTATTGATTTGCTCGCTGCTGCTGGCTACACAGTGCGTTTTGCGGGGAAGGTGGATATGATGAAGTATGAGCTCATGCTCCAATCATCAATGGAGCTAATCAACAAATCGAGTGATAAACGAGCGCAATAACTACAATCCTCTATTTTGCAAAACCTCTCCGTTTCACAAAACTGCCTTAAGCACGTCACGGCGTACGCATCACCCAATAAATTCACAGCGAACCAATCGGCAAAAATTTCGTCTTGCGTACACCAAACGCGTACACACTCGATATTATAATTGATAAATCATCCAACTTTCAAGTACAACACCGAATATAAAAACCAAAACTATTCTAACCCACCACCACGCATTTAATTTATTAAACGCGATCATAGATTTCAAAACAGATTTCAAGGAAGATAAAAAAAAAAAAAAAGAGGAACAAATAAAAAAAGTCAACCACTTCCGTGCAAAGGTGTTTCATGACGGATACACGTATATAACACAACCAAACTCCGATGTCACAGGAGGGATATTTCCGCTCATCAAAGCTGGCTGTGATATGGATTGAGTATATACACACCAGAGCCACTTTGATGACCAGAAACGACCCTGTTGTCGTATAAACCAAACGAAATTAAAACCCACCCGATTCACACAAATAAAAAATAATAACAATAATAATAAAAATAATTATATCCAGTCTACCGTTCTCACGCTAATAAAACATCATTAATTAACTCAATTTTCGTCAGTTAAAAACAACAAGAAAAAAAAGGAACGTAATAAATTTTGACATTCTTTTCAAATAACAGTAATAATAATAACAATATTTAAAAAAAAAAAAAAAAAAAACGTGCCCACAATCAAAACTGCGTGAATTATGCGTTGCTATTCTGGATTTTGATTAGGGGACTCGGAACGTGTCACGAGCGCCAAAACGATCGATACAAAAGAGTTCAACTATTGGGCGTCTGATCAACACAAATTTACAAGTGTCTCTTTATTTGATAACTGGTAGACCCAACTCTAAACACGGTTACTAAAACAACGAACGCACCAGCGAATCAAATTATGAAACTGGACGAAAAAAAGAAAACACAAAAAAATAATCAAGAAAAAGAAATAAAGTGCAACAAAAAATCCGAAACTAAAACAAACTCAAATATGAAAACAAAAATAATAATTTTTTTTCCAAGCATCGTCCAGCTCATCAAAGCTGGCTGTGATATGAATCTTTCAGGTAACATATAACAGCCACTTTGAGAGCTGCAAAATGCCGCAAAATTAAACAACTTCCAATTACATAAATCAACAAAACCGAAAAATTAATCCCGGGAAATAATAATAAACACCGAGCGCCTCTTTTAAAACGCACGTCACCCCGCGAAAAACACACATCGTAACCGTAAAAATCGTCAGTCGAACTAAAAGCATTGCTCAACTCGTCAAGATGGCTGTGATATGAGTTTCACGTCTACACATCACAACCAGATTGACGGGCGTGCAATCCTCAAACAATTTCTCCGTTTTATTATCCGCCATTTTAAAAACCCATACTGTAAAATACAAAAATAAAATAAAATCGTAATAAATAATAACGGCCGCAATCAAACTTCACATTTAAATGATATAAAGGAAATAAAAGGAAAAGAGAAAAGAACAAAAGAAACAACGGAACAAAAAGCAAGAACGATATCGAATGAGGTGAACTTGTTTACTTGTTTTTAATTCTAAATACGTGTTTTCTTCCACCGTTCAGCTCATCAAAGGTGGCTGTGATATGTATCCAGATACACACATTTCACAGCCTCTTTGACGGCCAAGCAGTAAAAAAAAAATAATAAATAAACAAAATTAATAAATTAAAAATGAAATAAATAAAAAAGTAATTGCAGTTTAAGAACCGAAAAAAAAAAGTAAATACAACTAAAGTCAAATAAATCATACAAGAAACAAAATGGCCGCTCGTCTTAAACCAACACAAATTCAAGTTTAAAAAAAGAAGTATTTAATAAAGGTGGGAAGACAGAAAAAAATCATTCAATTTGATAAACGGTTGCAAAATGGTCAAAAACTTCAAAATACGAACAGATTTCATATCTCGCAAACATCCAAATGAAATAAAAATATAAACAAATTGCACAAATTCTTTTATCGTTATTAGCAATTATTTTCGTAGATAAACCTCGTCATTAGCATTCAGAATTGCTCAACTCCATTAAAAATTTAAAAAAAGAACTATTAAAAAAAAAAAAAAGCAAAATAAAAACACAAAAAAATGAAAAAACAACAAACAAGTCTCGCATTACATTACGAGAAAAACCAAAAACCAAAATAAAAACTCTTAAAATTTTTCGGAAAAACGCAAACCAAAACATTAAAAAATTTCCTCTCAGTCACCTAAAAAAATAAACTGAATTAACATAATTTTTAAACAAAAAAAAAACAAAAAATAGGGATAAAAATAATTTTTTCTTTTTTTTTGGTTAACTCTAAAAAAACCAAAAAATATAAACTAAAAAAAAATATATTGGTGATATTAAGTAAGTAACTCTTCTATATAAATATATATATAAAATGTGTCCAAAGTGCTTCAATAATAAATGAGCACCAATATCATCGGACTTGGCGGGTGAATTGCTGCAAGGTTTTGCTCATCAAAGCTGGCTGTGATAGACAAGTCAGCTGGAGCTATGACAAACCAGTTTTGATGCCGAAACCCTGCACACCAACACCACTAAAAGAGTGGGATTAGCGCTTGCCCCATTTTCACTTACATTCTTATTTTCATTCATTCATTCATTTATTTATTTATCGAGTAATTTCATTTTTTTTCTCACTTATTTTTACGTATTTTTTTTTTGGTTTGTTTTTGTACAAATATAAAATCCAAACCGCAATTATCAAAAATCAACCTGAATCAAAGCCAAAAAAAATAAAGAAAAAAAGGAAACAAAAGGTGTAACAAAACCAAAATCAACTTCTACAAAATATACACAAAATAAAATAACAAATTTAGTACATTAAGAAAACTCAACCGTCAAAAACCGCGACGACGATCAACTAAAAACGAAACGAAATCAACCGAGTGTAGAAACCCAACTCGAATCCAAAGACGATTACCACCACACCGAGCTGATTAATAGTCAATTTTCCGTGAAAGACAAGGTAGTGAGATGACTATCTCAAATCACATCTCACTACCCATGTCTTTCACAGAAAATGCAACTCATGCGAAAAACACGTCATCGTGTCACACATCAAAAAATCGACGAACCACCTCTTCGAAAACAATACCAACCATCCCACAAATATACAAGATTAAAAAATAAAAATAAAAATAAATACCCACAAGGTACACACTCACATTTCACAATTAAATATTAATCCCAACAAAAAATATTCCTCTTCGTGATCCCCCTTCAACTCATTATCCATCATCATTCCCTCCACATAAAACAAAAACTTTTAAAATATATATTATATCTACACAACGATAATAAATTCAAATTATAAATTCAAATATCAAAAATTTAACGTAAATATAAATATAATAATAATAATAATAAACGATAATAAAAAGAAATAAACAGAGAATCTCTACGCAGAATTTATACAATAACAACATATTTATAAATATATATATTTATATATATATCCTAAACATCAACTCACAGCCACAGCTTCGGTTCGGAAGTCATCAAAGTTCTCCTTGTCCGACAACCGCAAGATGATTGGACACACCTGATCTTCGACGATACCTGTTTGTGGTGGTTAGGGGGGAAAGGCAGCAAAAAAGGAGTAATTTGTTACCTTATACATTATTTTTCTTTACACTTAAAATTTTTTTTAAAAATGTTTTTTTTTTGGTCTTTTTTTGTAGACGCGTCCGTTCTTTTCTTTATAATCACGCCGCCTCCACACCAAAAAACTCCTTCTTAAAGGCCCGTAGGCTTCATTTAAACAGGTGAAGATTTACTTGCCTTTGTTGACTAAATCTTGCTCTAACATCATCAAGAGTGCAGCTTGGCTTGTTTTCCTAACCTGCAAAACAAACAATACACAATTACACCTCAATTTGAAAAGTCGAAGATGTCAATTTTAAATCAATTATCAACACCACTTTTAAAAAGTGACCACACAAAAATCTTGTCTAAACAACAATTTTCTCAGTACTGAAACCGACACCAAACACCAACTATTTTTTTTCTTACTTGTATTTCTAACTTAAAATTAACATTATCCAAAAATCACATAATACAAAAAGGTAAAAACTAAAACCTGATTATTCGGATCCTGAAGATAGTTGACAACCACAGGTAATAAAAACTGGAACGCGTTGTTGAGTAGCCGTCCACCGTACTCGTGGCATAAAAGAGCGATGTGAGGGATTTGCTCCATTAACTCTGTACGGACACTGGGTTCTTATAATCACAAACAAAAATATCACAATTAAATTAACACAAAAAAGCAACAACAAATCCGCCATTTCAAATCAAACCCCACTCGATATTAAAAATATTTATTTCCACTTTTCTTTTTTAATCCATTATCCGCATTCTAATTTAAACCTCGTCACAATTTAACCTTCCTCCAAATAAAATTTGCAAAGAATAAAAAATCTAATACGCAAAAGCTAGACGTGGAAAAGACAGTAGAGAAATGTGCTTCGACTGCGATGTTTCCTGAAATAACAGTCGGGCCAGCCAAGATAGACAGAAAAAGAGAACGAGCGAATGAAAAAGAAAGAAAGCAAGAAATAAAGAGAAAAGAATATACGGTAAGAGAGGGTAAAAAGGCGCATGTGGGGATTAAACAAGCATGGCTAACAACGGTGCCCAATTGCCACATGCTTTACAGTTACATGTCACAATGGCAGCTTCGCACATTTATAATAATAAGCATTATTATTATTATTATTTTTCCTCGGATTTTACAAGAAGTAGATCGAGGTAATAACCAGTTAAATATTTCTTCCAAAAAAAAAAATTTTTAACATGAAAAAAAGTGAAAAAAGAAATTAAAAAAAAAACACCGCGGGAAAAAAGAAAATTTTAGTAAAGGGAAAAAAAAAAGATGGTCGGCTTCCTGGTAAAAATGCTCATCTTCGTGCCTTCCAGAAACGATGAGTCAGTTTTACAGAGAGAGCGGAGAAAAATGTTCGTCAAATAACGAGAAAACCGACCGTATTTAAAACTAAATACACGGGAGGGATAAACCTCGCCTTATCACCACCACCACCACCAACAAAAACCGTGGGTAAAAGCAACCATCAAACATCCCACCCACCCCAAAAAAAAAAAACCTTAACCCCCTCAAAAAAAAAACTTAAAAAAAATGTGCAAAAATCGGCCGCAAAACTCGACCAATCGCATTTTACCGCTCACTTACATCGCACTTCGCTTTTCCCACAAATAAATAAATTGCAAAAAACAACAAAATAAACCCCAAATCGTTGCCCGTTAAACAACTTTTACTATTTTGTTTTTCTTATCGCCACCCAATCTGTAAACGGCACTTAACCTACAACCGTATCGTTAACCAGTTTAACGCTACTAACTGCATACCGTGAATAAAAGTGGAGATATTTTTACCAATTACCCTATCTCCACGGCCCAACCCAGTGACCAACGCCAATATTCTCTCTTACGCACTCCACTCCACTCTACGCGTTCTCGTTTTCTCTCTCTTGACGAGGAAGCCCATTCAGGGCCCCCACTCATCCCAATGGGGCCCCAAGAATAAAACACTTTACTTCTCCTTCAAAGTAATAAACAGTGTTCCAAAATTGACGTTTAAATCGCATTGTGCCCAAATCACTCGATTCATTTTAAGAAAATTAAATTGAATTAAATTTTTTTTTTTGGCAAACGAAAACGAGTGATTATAAATTAGCTTTTAGTTTATAACTTAAAAATAATTAAATGTCCTTTTATAATTAATATTATTACCAACGCGGGTTAAAATAACAATTTTTATAATTTCTTTCATTTTTCTTTCAAAAACTACAATTTCTTACTCAAAAGTCAAAACCACAAAAAAAATCTTTTTAATCACACATACCACCGATCTCCCAATCCCAAATCAATTTCTTATCGAGATTTACACAACAAACTTAATCTTTGATCCTATCCTAACACACAACACACACATAAACCTAAAACAAGATAATAACTCCAACACCAAAATCAAAAATAATTTTTAAAAAACCTTCTCATTTTTCATAATACATACCCGAATCATCCGAAAGTTTCCATAAAATCCCAAGAACGACGTCCGTATCGTCGGGACAATCCACCACGCTTCGCATCGTCTCTAACACACTACGAACTATGGTTTGTCTAAAATTTCATCCAAAAACAAAACCAAACATAAATAAAAAAAAGAACCAAAATTTCATTTTATTAATTCAAAATTATACCATCTTACTACCAAAAAAACCCCACAAAACGAAAACAAGAACCAAACAACAACAAGACCCACAATTTTTTTTACGCCGTTCTCTTTTCCATCCTCAACCATTTTCTTCCCGCTCCTCCGGTTTCTCCACCTTACTACGTAACCCGCACAATTCTAAAGCCTCCAAACACACAACTTACTGAACCCCCTTTCGCCCCATACTATGGTAGTAAAGCACCATTTTCTCAATGAAGGCTATGTGTTGCTAAACAGCTGGCGCTTACTATCTTCTTGTGGACTGGGCGAGTTACCCATCACTGCATCTGACAAGCAAGTTTTGGGGGCAGCTGGCCGAGTCATCCCCCACCCTCTTATCCCGTCATAAGTTGTCCCCCAACCCCTACATTCTGGGAGTAGAGTCCCCTTCTTTCCATTGGCGAGAGACATCTGCCAGCACCAGGAAGAACACAGGCACGCTTGGCGTATCTTACAGTTCCCCCAGAATAGTCTCGGTAACGCAATCCTCCACTTCCTGGATGCACAAAAAGTATTCTCGAACTCAAACAACACCGAGGAGGACTTTTTTTACGCCACCACCCTCTTCGATGGAGTTTATTCCTTCCTCGACTTCCACATCTCCTACTGTTGTTGTTATTCATTTACAGCCACATGCTCAGCCACGCAGTTTGACACATTAAAACTGATTCATCTTACGCAGAAAAAATCGCTTTCTAAGAAGGAAGAACCGTCTTTAAAAAGATCATCGACATTTTAAACGCGAAACCTATTTTCAATTAATCACGCGTTAATTCCAAAATCAAATTTTTCAAACGATGTTTCGATGACGACGAATTCCGCAGAAAACTTCGAAAACACAAAAATCCATCTGTTTGGTTCACCACAGAGAAAAGCGATTAGAATCGTTTCAAAATCCAACAAAAGTAACAGATGGTGCAGCCGGAGAAAAGCCAAAACCCAAGACCGAAAACACCCAACTCAGCCTCCGTCAAAAAACTTCAAAAACCCATTTTCCTTAAAAATTCTCCACAAAAAAATAAAAATATCCTAAGCTCTTCTTTTTCCTCCAACCACTGCTGCCGGAATCCGCCATCACGAGGGCCAGTGCACCAATTTAACCATTCCGATCACACATCTGTCCTCTGGCCGTGGCCAGGGAGGTGCCTGGCGAGCAGTAAACATCGGGCATTGTGAAGCCACGTGCCTCCACAATGAATCCATGGATGCTGCAACACTGAACGGCCATCGTCGGTGGACTGAGCAAAGGGCACAATAGACAAAAGAAAAGGTCTTCTACCCGACAAACAGCACAAACTGCGTGGCCGCCTTCAAATATATCGAGGGGGCCAATCTAAGCCGCTCAGCTTTGTTCTCCCATCTTTTGCTTTGCTTTTGCATTAACCAATGTCGTCGGTCGACGTTCGCTGTTGGATTTCTGACGTGGCACGTCAGTTCAAACTGGCACAAAACGTAGAGAACAAATTTTTAAACCGTACGAATTTACGGTCGGCTAGATGAAATAATTCTTTTTTCCGTGTCCCCCTTTTTCGTTGTTTCGTTAGTTTTTTTTTGTCTTCTTATCAAAACGACTATTATAAAGAATTCACGATCGTCTTACGTAACCAGACCGACCAAAAATTTTTTTTTTTTTTTTTAAAGTTACGTAAAAACCACAAACATTTTTCGCGAACCGAAAACCCAACATTTTTTTTTGTCTTTTCAACAAGACGAAACAAACTCAAAAACAAAATATTAATTAATTAAAAAATTTAACAACAAAAACAAATAATTTTTCCTTCTCCTACCTGTCAAATATATTTTCACTCTCGGCGTACTTCTTCATCTTCGCGAGTGGCGTCAGAGTTTCATCCGACGAATTCTGTTGATCATCGTTACACTCATCCATAGTCATTTTTTCATCGGATTCCTCTACAAATTTACCAAAAAAAAAACAATAATCAAAAATAATCCACAATCAAAACTAACTAAAATCATCCCCCAAAAAATCAAAATATTTCCCCGTGATACAAATTGGATAATTTAAATAAATCTACAATATCCCACACTAATCTCTTCACATCTTCAATATACGTTAAGGACAATAACCCGAATATATCTCAGTTGGCCTGAATAGCAGTACCTACTAGATAGATAGATAAATAGATAGATAGATAGATAGATAGATAAAACACGCGGATAGTTCACTTGAGCAAAACAAATAACTCCATCTCTGTGCCCGTCAAAATGAATAAAGCGATTCCATTTTATTAGCTCGATCTAATCCCTTCGCTTCACTTTCAATAAAACTAACAAAATAAATAACAAATAAAAATAAACCAAACTATATTTCACATATTACATTTTAAAACCCATTTTTTCCCTCCGTGAAAATGAAAACTCCGAATAACGAGAATGACAGACAAATTTACACAATTTATTCAATAACAAAAACTATTGTAAAACTCAAGGAGCAAAACGACGACGAGATCGCCTTTTCAAAAATTCAAACTGCATCTCACACACACACACACAAAGTTGTCCATCATTATTTTGGAAACGTTCCATTAGATACGTGGTATGAGTGACACTGATTATGCAAAGTACACCTGTTACAGAACCCACACACACCTCACACTAACACATTTCCCAATTACATTTTTCAACCAGCTCCCATTTTAACCAAATTTTTTTCCCCCTTTAAAAAACTTTTCTTCATCTTCACCGTCATTTATATCTTAAACATTCCTCTATTAAAAACACTTTTAAATCCCACACACACAAAACAAAACAAAACAAAAACTAATTAAAATAAATAAAATTCTGCAAATTGATGACGTATGTTTTACATGACCATTTTATCTCCCAACTAGTGCCTCCCCCTTACCACATCCTGGGGCCTCAAAGAATCTCCTACTCCACGATGATGTAATGCCACCATTTGATGTTCTTGGAAACATTCCAGCCAGTTATGATATGATAGGCCACTGCCCGAAAACGCTATTACTATTACCTTGCTTTATAGCATTTGTTCAAAACTTAAAAACCCGTCATTCGCACACTTTATACAAGTGGCAAATCAAATACTTCGCCTCGCCTAACAAACCAATCACTCCATTTCCTCCCACGCTTTTATTAATCACAAACCACCATCAATTAAACTTAATGCCAACCTTTTATAAAACTCAAAACATATATTTTTTTAAAATTAAACACCTCACTCAAAAACCTACAAAACGAATTAAAACATCACAAAACCGTTAAAAAAACGAAATTCGTGGTGAACCCGATTTAAAAAAAAAAAATAATAATAATGAAGAAAGAACTGCACTAATCATCACGTGTCAAAACCCAACCTACTCGGAAAACACACTTCCTAGAAAAAGAAACTGCAACCAGAGTAGCGAAACGCGGCGTACACAAAACTTATTCGCCTCTGAAGCTCACTTTTTCCACTCCTAAGTGGCGTTACTTCACACAGGAAGTTGTGGCTCTCTCTCTCTTAATTATTTCCTAAATTACTTCCATACAAATTTCCCATCTGCCAGGTTTTATAATCTACTAAAAACCCTCATCCCTCCCTCTCCCTTCCACTACCTCTTCCTGGAGAAAGAGTGAAATTCAACGCCCAAAAACTCGCGCTCTCACTCTCACAACACCAAACTACGCACTTCAAACTACACCTTCGTAACTTACTTTTACCAACTACTAACCTCACATTCAACACTAACTAATCGTCGTCATCCTCACCAATTCCAAGCGACTCATCTTCACGTCCAATCCCGCCATTTTCTCCAAAACTTGAACTTTCAACTTCAAAAAAAAAATTCCACCCGACAAAAATTCCAACATTTTTTCGATACATTACTAAAAATTAGTTTTTTTTAAACCTAAAAAATAAATAAATAAATAAAAATAAAAAAGTATTATCACGCCATCATTTCCCGTCCGACAAAAGTAACAAAACAATAAAATTGCAACACCATTACGAATT
>JAQIWS010000311.1:0-27646 GCA_034696085.1 Stigmatogaster subterranea | reverse complement strand
AATATTTTAACTATGGGTTATTGGCCTACGTATACGCCGATGGAAGTACACATGCCCCCAGAAGTAAATTTGACAAATAATTATTACTATTTATCTGGTTTTACCATTCATTTATACATTATTTTTAAAACAATTTTGTTTTTGCAGATGGTTCGATACCAAGAAATTTTTAAAAAATTTTATTTGGGCAAACACAATGGACGAAAATTACAGTGGCAGCCAACTTTGGGTCACTGTGTTCTCAAAGCACACTTCCCGTTGGGAAATAAAGAATTACAAGTTTCGTTATTTCAAGCTCTCGTTTTACTCATGTTTGACGACGGAGACGAATTTACTTTTGAAGAAATCGAACAGGCTACTGCCATTGGTAATGAATAACCGTTACCAATAATTGCTTCATATGTTTTGATTTACAAAAATTTAATGTATATTTTTAACTGTTTTTGCAGAGGATGGAGAGTTGAGGAGAACTCTTCAGTCATTAGCGTGTGGCAAGGCTAGGGTTCTACTTAAAGTTCCTAAAGTAAATAAATTATTTGCATCAGTGTTTTTTCGATTTTTTTGGTATTATAAATTTATTGTTTTTGTTAGGGACGAGACATAAAAGATGGTGACAAACTTGTCTTTAATAAGGACTTTACAAACAAATTATTTCGAATCAAAATCAATCAGATTCAAATGAAAGAAACGGTATATTACTGCTTTTGTAATAATTATGGGCATTCAGTTATAGCAATTGTTAATTTACAGACTGAGGAAAATATCAACACGACCGAAAGAGTTTTCCAGGACAGGCAGTACCAAATTGACGCCGCCATCGTTCGTATCATGAAAATGAGGAAAAGTTTAAATCATAATTTACTCATTACCGAATTGTACAACCAGTTGAAGTTTCCCGTGAAGGTAAGAAAATTTTAAATATAAAAATGACATATTTTTTGAATTTGACATTAATGTAATTTTATCTTTTAATGCACGCGCAGCCTGCGGATTTGAAGAAACGAATTGAGAGTTTAATTGACAGAGATTACATGGAAAGAGATAAGGATAATCCTAATCAGTACAATTATGTTGCGTAGAGGTGATGTATCAAAACAAATGCAATTTCTTCGTAACACGAACATTAACAAAATAAATAAAACCACATTTCCAAAATGTGAGTTTAAAAAAAAGAGAAGGCACAGATTCAAAGAGGAAAATTTTTTTATTGTAAGTTTTCTTGCTAAACTAAGTTAAATTAAAAAAATACTGCGAAAGATTTTTAAAAATTTACTGCGTATCTTCAGGAGAAAAAAAATAATTTGCTGTTTTGCGTATTTTTCGTCATCTTCATTTCATCGATCTCATTATTCATCAAGTAGTATTTTGTTTAAAAGTAGTTAAAAGTGAAAAAGGAAAAAAAAATTGTTTATATATAAATATTATATTTCTTTTCTGCCTAAAAGCAAATATTAAAAAAAGTAAAATAAAAGGTGCCCAAAACGAGTATTGTATAAAAAAAAACATCGTTCTTGCAGAAAAGAATTTGAGAATGAAAACAAAACAATATTTCTTGCTGGTTTATATTAAAGTATGGATATGTAATGTGCCTAAATGCTTTAAGACGCATTTAAGAAAACCCTGCGTTTTTTATTTGTTTATAGTTTGATTCTGTTTCAATGCCTTTTTTTAAAAAAATTTAGTTCAGCAATTTAAGGAGACAGTATTTTTTTGCGTAAATTCTTTTTGTTGTAGGGTTGTTAAATTAATAAACTGTTGTTAAAAAATAATTGATATTCGTAAACAAAAATGTTTAATTTTAGTTTAATTTATTATTAACGATTGTAAAAATTGGACTGATATAAAATAAAATATCGTCATAACATTGGATAGTATTGAAATTCGAAACAAAATTGATTGCTAGTAATCTTTATTTTTTGCATGCGAAATAATTGTTTTTAATAGTTTTGCAATAGAATGAAATTGATATTTAAGTTCAAGAAGAAAGTTACCGAGTAAGGATTTTATCCGATGAAATTTTCTTAACTTTAAAAAAACTTAAAAACAATATCGTACTGATATAAGGAGCAAGTTGAACACGACAAAAGTAAAGGATCGAAGAGATAATTGTAAATACGAAAACTAAAAATCTGTGATGAGGTTGCCAATTGACTTGTAGAAAAATTATTTCATTTACATTTTTTTTTTCAATACTCTTCTTCTACGTTGCTCAAAATTTATTGTTATTTAAAAGGAAAAGAAAGAATGCCTTTCTCTATGTACAGTCACTTTAAAAACTCTTTGTATCTTAGTTTTGAAATGGGGGGAACTAACAAATTTTTCTGATTCTTCCTGAAGTGAATGTATCATATTACTGGTTTATGTATTGTACGTAAAATATGTAATATAATTAATTGGTGTGAAAATAAATAATTAAAACACTTTCAATCTGCGTATTACTCTCATTCACGATTTTATTTATATAATTTTTTTAGGAAATAGATTTTTTTCCTTAACCGATACATTTATCTTAAATATATTTTGTTGACAAATTTAACGATTGAGTCGAGAAAATTAAAGCAACTGATGCAAATAATAAATCTAACAAAACAAAACAAAACTAAGAAAATAGATATTCCCAACCAAAGAGCAACTAAATTTTCATTGCACAAAAATAGTAAAGGCAACAAATTCACAGTTTTATATTTTGTATAATAATATATATTTTTTTAAAACTTTTATTTCATTTTCGTCTCTTCGAAATGCAGAAAACAGATCTTGTCCCACATGTTGCATTTTTATTTTGCGTAGATTTAGTAGTAATAAACGCCATATACCGTTCCGACACAAAAAATTGAATCCTGAAATTGAAAAAAAAATAAAAAATAAAAATGTAAAAAGTTTACGAATAACATAAAACGGTACAGATTGTTACGTTTAGGAAAACAGCTGTAGCGTAATTGTCCGTATCGACGTCCCAAAGGCACCTACTTCCGACCCTAAGTAAACGACGTACACCATTTAACGTCACATTAATTCACATTAATTATCCTTGATCTTATTTTTTACTTGATTCCTTGTCCTCTTCTTTCTCCCACAACAACTTGTACCACGTACTTATATCTTTTAAAGGTTTTTAATTCTGTATATAAATATGAATATAATAAATTAACATTTTACTAACGTTCAAATTCGGGAGTTTTTTTAAGTTTTCTACCCACCTCTCATTTTTTGCGTTATGTGTTCAGTTAAAATTTTGCACCAATCAGTAGCTGCGTCGACGTCGTAGGTTTTACCATTTAATTCGTCATTTAAAGCTTCTTGAATGATATCTTTGACGATGTTTGGTTGAAATCTAATAAATAGAGTACATATTCAAATATTCAATGTGCCGCAAAGGCGGCAAAGTGCGACAGATAGAGGAAAAGTTCCACTCGATGAAAACAAAAGTTAAGCCTAACGTCGTCACTTACTTATGATGCGTTCGTGGACGAATTTGGTAAGTGTTCACTAGTTCGTCTTCGTCTGCCATGATTTTTACGTAACGTGGAAGACTTTCGGAAACATAGAACCACGAATATTTTAAGTGAACTCTTCGCTAATCCGGTATAATCGCCTACTCGGATTACCAACGTCAGTTATCAGTCAAGCAGCCCGCCATGTTTGTGTTGGATTTAGTTGCCGTGGAAACTGTCACAAATTACCACGATTTCACCACACTCAAATATTAAGAGAAGAAATGTTCATTACAGTAAAAAAAAAATTGTTTTTCGAAAGTTAGTAAAGGTTAAGAATTGTGTAACGTTTACGTATGCCAGGTGTCGTTTCCACCATGACGAACTCTGGAGGTGAGATAAAGCGACTCGGTTGGAGAGTACATTGCGAGTCGTGATGACAAAAAATTAAATCCGGTAAACAAATGGACGAGACACTGATACCAAAAACCGAAATTATCAAGAAAATCGTAAGTTTATCGATGTCAGAGATCCGAACGTTAAATTATGTTATCACGAGCATTTTTTTTATTAAGAAAGATTTGAATTAAGAGTTGATTAGGATTAAAATTATGTGTCGGTATACGATAAGAATTGAAACAGGTGGCTCGGATTAGGCCTAATTTAGTTTACAAAAAACAACTAAAATCTAGGTTACCTAAGAAATAATAAGCCGAAATATTAAATAAACGTTGTCAAAGATATATTTTTAAAAAAGGGTTACTGTAGGTGTAATTTTTTACGCGTAATTTAAATTATTACATCAGTTATGTAGTTAACAATTTTTTTCATTTGAGTATAATTTAAGAAAAAAAAAATTAACACGTTGAGTTGTAAATTTTCCTATTAAAAACAACCGAGCTAATTATAAACAACAACTGCGTAAATTTGTTTTTGTACCCCTTCTAATTGCTAATATTTTTCCACGTTACACCACGCGTGAAATAACATCACGTCTAGCGTAAACGAAAGTGAAATTTAAAAATTACGGTAAAATAAGATAAAACGTAAAACGGCAAATCAACCCCACTCGTGAAAATGCGAACTTCGAGTTACATCCACTTTATTTATTTATTTACATTTAAATTTATAAAAACCACACCCTATTGTGAAATAATGAATGCTTCCATTTTACAGAAAGAATTTTCGTTCATTTGAGCAGCTGGAGCCGAATTGATGTGAAATTATCTGAAAAATACTGAAGTAATGTTGAGCACAGGTTGAGCACATTTCTCTTCTGGTTGCTATTGATTTGGTGTTGGTTCGGTCTTTCCTGGCCTCAGTTTTCGCTTATTTCTGGAGGAGATCAAATCCCGCTTTCTCTCGGAACAAGAGTATAATATTTTTGTAAGTAATGCTTTCTTTTTTATATACGTTTTATATTTCAACGGGTTAAGTGTACCCGAGTGTAGATCGTGCTTTCACGGTTGAAGCGGATGAGAACGAGCCGTTTTAAGGTTAAAAAATTCACGAACGAGTAAAACGGTGAATGAAAATTAATAACCCCAAAATGGAAAGTGACGGAAATGAACATAATTCTTAAGATATACGGCACAATAATTTTGTTTTAATCGATCATACACTAATTTTTGTTTTTGTTTTTGTTTTTATTTTCAGAGGCATTTCGTTCCTTTAATTATGCCTCTGACGTCGTCTCACAGCCAGATAGAAAATCAAATCGAGACGTTTGTCGAGAATTTTCGTAAAAGTGGTTCCACCTTGTTTCCAACGCCAGAGGGTGGGGTCCTCTCACGCCCACGCATCCCCCACAGTGCCAGCCGCTCCTCCCAATTGTCGCCGTCCGATGACAGCACGGCGACCGACAGTTTGAGCTGTCTTCCCTCCGTGCCCAGCACGATGGATTCGTCCTCGTACGATGACGTTGTAACTATGGAAGGTAAGTTACAACACCTGTTAATTTACGAACGTATAAATAAATAAATAAATAAAACGTAGTGAATAAAACCGCAAAATCAAATTATAAAATAAGTTTTAATTTATTATAAAACTGTTAACACGTTGACGGCTTGATCTTAGATAAGATTTCTTTAATGAAATGAAGTGAGAATGAAATTAGGTCATAAATGTTTTTTCACTACGTATTTGCTTTTATTTATGACGCGGAGTAAATGTAGCGAGGTAAAATGCGGTGATGACGTAATCGTAACGATACACAGGTATTATTTATCACATTGCGTATGCGATTTTTAATTTGGTTTTAATTTGCGCGGATTGCTCGAATACGACTCCGTAGCCACCTCGATAACGATCATTGCTTCTTCCTTCATTACACCTGTAATGACGCAAACGGGTCCTTTTTGGGAGTAGTGAGAGTGCATGCCGGGTAATAAAAAACGTCGAAATGGCCTAGCAAATCCATTTCGAACCGAGCAAACTTTACAACGGCCATCTGGTAAAGATGATATCGCTGACCGACAGTAATTTTATAATATTTTAGATCGATTTTGGTGATAACTCGCATAACTTTCATTTTTATACTTCCATATTTCTGAAGCTTAATTTGTAATCCGGGCGCGTAGGATCTGCGGTTGAAGAAAAAAAGAAATTTTTTTTTTATCGATTTTCAATGTTCGTGGTTCCCTGATTAAGTATTTATCATTTTTTTTATTATCACTTTTCAATACTTATTTTATTTTTTATTAATGGAAGAAAATAAGAAAATTCGAGTTTACAGCTTCGAATTTCTTTATTCCCGGAGGATTTTCTAATTTTTCGACCCAAATTGAAATTTAATAATTTAATGGAGTCACGCTTAATTTTTAATTTAAAAGAGAGAATTGTGAAAAATTATTACGTAACGAGATGGCAATTAGTAATTGCCGCATTGCTATGAGTGTGTGTGTGCACACTACATTCCATAACACGCATCGATCGGTGGGACGAAGCGGGAGGGGAAGGCGGGAAAGAATAGCCAGTTTGGTAGCTGGCGAGGAACGCGCTCAGACATGCTTTTCGCGGCTCCTTCTTATCACGTCACGAGACGTGACGACCGTGATATTTTATCTCGGGATTACGTGACGTGTTTTGTGATTGGCTGTCAAGATGATGATGACGATGATGATGATGCCGATGCTGATGATCACCAGCTACGTATTGTTTCGTTTTGTTGTTGCCACCACCTGTGCACCACTATCGTATCCCACCATTCACCACCAGCGATGGTGAATAATGTGGTAGGCGAACTCGACGTTGTTCCATGAACAACCACGTGCGGCTGGCCGCCGCGGGGGTCGGCATGGCCAAACAGCTCCCCTGGACCGCTGCCCCGCCCCCGCACAATTTTTGGCGTTGTTATTGGTTATGGTTGAAACTCGGAGGTGACCAGTGTAAGCACATTTTTTTTTTACACGTTGCTTTAAAAACAGTTTTCGAAATAAAAAAGGCGTACGGTATTTTTTATTTCAAAACTTCTTAAGATATGTTTTAAGAATTTTTTTTGCTGTTTCGAAAATTCGAATGAAGTATTTTACGTGATTTATTGATTTTAGTGGTGGAGTGCTCTTCGTACTTTAATTTAATTTAATTTAATAATAAAAGCTGATATTATTGAATTTATTTTGCGGTTAACGTTTAACTTGAAATTGTTCTGACATTTCAGAAATGAGTGATATAAAATTCGCATTAAAATATAAATGGTACGTGATGGGTGTGTAAAGAGAAAAGGAGAAAAGTATAATAGAGAATCGTATCTGGCTTTTACGATCTGGTGCGCTCTGTAGATAACAAATGCGTGATGTTAAGCTTTTGCGTGGATAGAACTTTGAAGGAAAAAACATTTTAGCGAGGTATAAAAAATTGACGTATCGTTGCGCCGTTTATGTACATAGATATTAATTATGGTAAAAGTTAGAAAAATGTTTGTTTTATGTTTTTCGCGTGTGTGGGTTAAATTAGTGCGTGTTGGGTTAATTTTTTTTTTTAAAGAATTTAAGGGTAAGGGTTTAGTCGTTAATTTTTTTTTTAGTTGGTGAGTGGTGGAATGTGTAGAATGTCGTAAAAATTTTTACTCGGTAAGCGTTTTAGTAACGAGTCAAGATGTTTTTCTGCTTTTTGTCCGCTGTTTCCATTGCCAAAAAAGAATTTGTCTCGACGGGGGCGGGAAAAAAAGTGATTTAAGCAATATTGGACAAAACGAGGAATATTATTTCCGCAATCTAGTGAAGATTACTTTTTTCCCCTTAAATTTGTAAATTCCTTTGGTAGTTAAACTACAAAAAGTCAATTTTTTTTCCTCGCGCTTTTAGCGAATTGCTCGTCGTTCGGATCTCTTTTTACGATAAGAAGTAAGACAAACGTAAAAAAAAATAATTTTCGTTTTACGTTGAAAGAGGAGGAAAAAAAAAATCTTATCGGTAAAAGTTCGTTTCACCCCGCTTTTAAAACGCTTTTTCAGCGGAAAACGTAAAAACAAATCTCGAATTCGTCGTCAACAGCAGCCTCTGGTTATATATACACAGTGCACGTGGTTTTGACGTTTAGATATGCACAAAAAAATATAGACAAATATTTGGATTTTGTTGTTGTATTTTTAGGATTATGAAGTTATTTTAATTCGGCGAAAAGGGAAATTTTGTTCGCAAAATGATTTTTTCCCCTTGGTTGGATGTGCCTGGGAAGATGAAGCGTTGTGTGAAACAGAATTTCTCACGCATACAAAATCAAAGTGAATTTGGGTTGTGTCGGCGAAAGCCTTTTACAAGCGGTTAAGGAAGATAAATTTGCATTTTTTTGTAGCCCGAGGGAAATGTTATTGAAAGTCAATTTTGTTTTTACGTTGTTTTTAAAAAATTTTGTTTTTGTTTTGTGAGCACTTAGTTGGGTTAAAAGTAATTACGATTCGACATATTCGGCTGAATGACCAACTTCCATTCATCAAACTTGAAATTGTGGAAAGTTTGGACAGTTGCCAAATGACGACCACCAGCTTTTCGATCGACAAAAGCAAGCAAACGCGGAAAAATAAAGAACAAGAAGGAAAAAAAACAACTTTTAATGTAAACAAGTAATATAATTCTAGGTAAAACAACACGGATAATTTCTACAAAATTTACAATGTTTTCCGTTTAACATTTTTTTTTAAGGGGCTTTTTGGTTTTACATAGTTTCGTCATTAAGTGAATGTAAAATTCATTACAAAAATTAGCTTTGTAAATGAAAAGAGAGAATTGCGCAGTTAAAAGGACTATTGATGCTTTTTTTGTTGTGTTAATTTGTTTCTGCGTCTTCTTTAAAGTTGACGTTGGATGTGGCGTCGCTTTAAGTTGAACCAGTTAGAATAGAACTCGTCTTCTGTATTTATTGATCGTGCATCACACATTCCACTGCAGTGTGAGAGGGTTAGATAAAGGCCGTAGATGGGTTTTAAAGGGTTAAGAGTTCGAGTATTGGGCAGAAGTTTTACGAGTTAACACCGTCAAAATGGAGTGACGCGACGGCATCGTTTGATATACGCTGTTTGTTTATAAATTGTCTTTTGTTTTTAATAATATCCGAATTTTGACTTTTTTCAGTAATTTAAAATTTTCAAATGAAATTTGATATTTTAATGGTAAAATTTTAAAAATTGGGTTTTTTAAATTTTTTTTAAATTAGAAAAATTGGCGGATTCTCAGTATATATTTATATATTATCTTAATTTGGATATTTTTATTTACGGTCGGTTGAAATTTAAAAATAATAACGCCCTTGAAGAAAACAGTAAAGAAAACCCCCCGGAAATGTCAATTTTGACAAGTTTTGATTTATATATATTTTTTTTTTTACCGTTTCAGTGTAGTATATTATCGCTAAATCTAACACGTTTGATTATTTATTGCCGACTCTCTTTAAATTTCAAATGAAGTTGGCACCAGTCGCCGGGCTTTGACCCACTCGATTTGTTCTTCGAGGAATAACAAAAGTAGTATCGTTTTCCGTCGCTGGATTTATTATGTCGCTGCGTTCGCTGCTGGGTCGTTGATGCGGCGATTTGTGTTTGGGGTTGGGAGGGGGACGGATCTCCGTCCCCTGGGATGGAGAGGAAAAGTAGTTAAAAGATTTTGTACTCACAATGGTGAAAAATCTGTCGAGTTGTAGTTAAGTCATGTTTACGCCTCGATGGCTCTTACCTTACAACATACGAGAACGGTGTTTGTGTCAGAGGCGATTTAGGTTTCGAGGTAAGAAACACTGCGGTGGTTTTGTTTTTTATCAATTTTTAATTTCATGTATAGTTTTTACTAAGGTTTTTTTTTAAATATTTGTGAAAATTTAATTATTCAAGTAATTGGGTAATGGGAAAAGTGCACTGCATTTATTTTTAAATTATTTAATTTCAAGAGCGAATTTTTTGCACAGAGTTGTTTGTTTTATCGCTAGATGGCATCCTTTAGTTTGAATTAATAATTAGAATTAAAAGGATTTTTGTGTCTCGAGTGAAAAGATAAAAGTCTTTTTACAAATCGATGTTTGCATCGTTGTTTAATTTTGAAAAATTGATGCGATGTTTGTATTTTACAAATATCCATTATCTTATGTTTTACCTTGATTTAGTGTTTTAACTTGTATTTTGATTTATGTAATACAAAGGTCGAAAACCAGGAAAAATAGATTAAAAGCAATGAGAAAAAAAAAAAACACAGGTCGATTATTCTTTCCCGACAAATTGCGAGATAATTCAATTTTCCCAGATTAGATACAGCACTCAAAATTAGCCTCGCTGACGCAAATCGCGACAAAATAATATCGCGTTACCAATCTGACTCAAGACGACACTATTTTAATATTGTTTGCACTTCCTCCGAACTCTTTTTTTCCACCTTCCCTCGGTCTATTTTAATCGGCCGTAAGTAGTCTCCCCTCTAATGGCACAATGGCCTCTACTAACTGTGCCTTTGGTTGGCTGCACCTGACTTAGTTACTTCCCACTTTTGGCTTTGGATTCTTATCGCCAACTAACCTTGACAGGTGGGGGGAATTGAAAAAGAAAACGAAAACTCGGAGTCATTGAGAAGTGGATTTCTATTTAAACGCCTTCCGGCTTTTGTGAGGTACAAATTTCAACGCGTCACGCTCTGAATGATACAGGTGGTAAGCGATGAATGATGCAATTTTGTATTTTAGCGTTTTGCGTTAATTTAGGTAATTCAGAGAATGAAATGGAATTTGTTTTTTGAGGACGGTTTTGTGGTTATTTATTTATTATTTTCGTGTTTTGTTCGTTCTTTAAACTTGTTGTTGTTGCGTATTGAGGTTTGTTTATTCGTACGTTTATCGTTGCGAGCGCAAACGAGAACAGCTGTTGTTACTTTTGTGTACAGTATTTGCTGTTATCGATCGATGAAAGTCAGGAGGAAATTGGTGGAAGTTTCACTTTTGCGCTTGTGTTTTGTATTCATCGAAAATTCATTGTTCTTTATTCCGTCTCCTTTTTATTTATTATTTTGTTATTTTATTCAGTTATTTAATTTTTTTTTACATCGAGGAAAAAAGTGATTTTTGTGAAACGGAAAAATAATTTCAAATCAGAGATAAATCGCAATTGTTCAATTGGAAAATTGCTAAAAATAAAATAATTTTATCGGTTTGTTTTTATCGTTAGAGAACAAGAACTGTAATTGACAGGTTCATCCTTCAAACGTGATTTACATCATTAAAAACACAGTCGTTTAATGAGGAAATATTCCATCAACTAGTTTTCCTTTCCCCATTTTCCCGCCAATAAAAAATTCAATCGTGATTCAACTTACGCTGAGTTAAAACATTATTCGTTGAATTATTCAATGGTTGCTCACTTTGAGGATGAGGTAGAGGATATAACTGAAATTATTGTGCAATATTATTATCGTCTTTAGAGATTATAAGGATATTCACTCTACTTTCGTTCGAGGTGAAACTACTTAACTTAAAACTACTTAACTACTTAAGTGTTACGAATTTGTACTGAATATGGTTATGTTATGTGTTACGATTTAAGTTTATTTTAATCTGATCAGTTCATCGTGCGCTTACAGGGCCATAAAAAAAAAAGAGGGAGTGATCAGTTTCACTGCCAATGTCGCGTAAATATAATAGAGCACAGTGCTGCAGTAGATTAAACGATAAAAGGGGGAGAAAGTAAAAAGTATTGGCAAAGCACCAGGTTCAGGAATGAATTGACTCTTAGTTGCTTTGTAATAGCGATGGTATAAAAATTTAATCAAAATTGATACGCGTTAAATTTGATGAATTTTGTTAATTTTGGTACTTTACAGACGACATTATGGATGAAACGGCTTGTCCATTAACTGTTCGCGACGTGGCTGAATTATTACAAGCTCAATTTGCAATCATAACAGGTTTGTATTATTTTAAAAAGTATAAAGAATTTTTCTGAAGTTTGCGTGCATTTTAATTAAAGGTGGCAAGGCACGTGATGGTTGTCCAATAATTCAGTTTCCCGATACCGGAACATTTTGTAATCTAAGTGATGAAGACTATAGGAAAATTATTATTTATTTAACGAGCGTGCCATCGTGAGTTAAAACAGTTTGTTTTGTGTAAATATTCGAGCTAAACGAAATAATCGAATTTTTTCTTATTTAAAACGAAAGCTTGCAAGATGCTGATCTCGGCTTTGTTTTGGTTATTGATCGAAGAAGCGACAGATGGAACTCCGTGAAAGCAGTTCTTCTTAAAATCTCAGTGAGTTAATTAAAAACAATTCCGTTGTTTGTTCTAATTTATAAATTTGTTAATACTTTCGTTTCTCAGGGGTTTTTTCCCGGCCTTATCCAAGTGGTCTTCGTTTTGAGGCCGACTGGAATTTTCCAGAAAGCGATTTCCGAAGTCAGCAGCAAACTTTTTAAAGAAGAATTTAAATTTAGGGTTGTGATTTGCAATTGCGTAGAAGAATTACACGAACACTTGGATAAGAATCAATTAACCAGAGATCTTGACGGGTGCATTCCGTACAATCACGAAGAATGGATCGAACAACGAATTGTGAGCTTTAAACATTAATTTGTAATTCGGTAAAATTTTTATAGCTGTATTTTAATTTAGGCGGTGGAGAAATTCTTTGGCAACATGCAAGATATTTCGCAGGCGTTGCGAGCATTCATTCAACGGCTTCAGGAAACGGAGCTGCCAAATGACGCCCCGTCCACGGAACAACTTCTAGCAAATCAGCAAACTGAGTTTTCGGACCTAAAGAGGGAACTTCGAGATGCCAATCGTCACGGGGAAACGATTTTGAGCTCCCTGCGACGACCTTCGGGAGACACCTCACGTACAAATGACTTTTATCCGGAAAATAAATTAATCAACGTTACAACGGTTGAACGGTGAATTTTTACTTAAACAAAAAAATCTTTCAACTTGGTTATTTTTTTCCCAGTTTTTTCTTTTACTATATTCCGTTTCTTTTGTTATTTGTGAGTACGTTGTTTTATTTCAGTTATCATTGGGATATTGGCAGGTTATTGATTCAGTTAGAAGAAACGGAACACGGATTCGACGATTTTTGGACAAAGCACAAACTGAAATTGCAACAATGTCTGGCATTGCGTCAATTCGAACAAGATTTTCGCGAGTTGCAAATCAACCTTGACATGGATCTCAAATTTTTGTTGGAGATGACCGAAGTTGGCGATTCTGTTAGTAGAGTAGACGCGTTGCTTAAAGAAGTTGCTGATTTTAGTAACAATTGTGAAGTGAGAGAAAAATTACTAATTTTCAATTTATGCTGCGTACAGTAATTTTACACAAAGTATTTTTATTATAGGATGATTTGGATAAGGCTGTTCAACTGCGTGAGGTTGGTTTACAGCTAATTGCCGATGAACATTACGCTGTCGATTCGATTCAGCCCAAGTGCGTTGAGCTGGAACGAATGCACAGTGACCTGAAAGAGAAAATTGGGCAAAGAACCGAATCTTTGCGTAAATATCGGGATTTACAGGAAAGAATTGAAAAGGTAAATTTGGAGTTTAAAATTTTTATTTACATCTCGCTCTTTGTTCAATTTTCAAATTTAATTTGTAGGCAAACAAATGGTGCACCCGTGGCGTAGATTTATTAGCGAGTCAACAAATTGAAAAGTGTTCTTCTCCAGAATTTGCTGAAGTAGCTTTAGCAGAAGTTGAAGATTTTCTTGAAGGCTCAGCGCATTTTAAATTAAGCAACCCGAAAGAATTTCATTCAATATTTGAAGACATGATCACACCTGAAACTAAAGCACTCGTCCAACAAGTTACTAACTAGATTACTTTATTTCAATATTTTACTTTTTTAACAATTCAGAAATTTTTAATATTAATGTTAATTTTATAAAAAGGTTCTACAAAGAATCGAAGACGTTCAAATGATGTGCGACAAACGAAAAGACAGTCTAAAAAAGATGGCCGTTCGTCCAGCTCGGCCGGTGCAGCCTGTGGTACCGGAACCAGCTGTACCATTGACCGCACCTTTGCCTCTTCAAACGTCGAGTATAAACGGAGCAGATTCGCCGGCAGGTTCGAGAAAAATGATGAGGAAAACTAGGACTGTCCCTAAGGTGTTTAGATTAAATAAACATTAAATCACAAAAAAAAAACAGAAATAATATTATTTTAGGTGGCTGGGATATTTTTTATAGTTTTGTATGTATATTTTTTAAAAAAATCCTATTTAAATTTTATTCAAGATGTTAAAAATCATTTAGAAGACAGTATTTTTCTATTAAAGGGGAGAAAAAGACTTCGTGTAAATTAATACTTGACAAAAACAAAAATTACGCGTAGATAAAAGTTTAATTTGTGGTACTATTTATTTTAAATGATTACTTGTGCACGTGATTACAGTGAATGTGCATGTTTTGTCCGTAATGAATTGTTGATCGTCTTGAAAATAACGTTTAATTTATTAGAACAGTAGTTTGTTCTGTATAAACTTTTAGTTAGTAGTCGGTACATAAAATCTGATAAAATTAGTCGAGGGGAAATTGCCTGAAGAAAGGATTAAATCAATGCACGCTTATATTTAAATTATTCATTTAAAAGAAATGAAATACTCAAGTATTTACAAAAATAAATTATTTAACAAATTTATTAACATGAAATTAAAAAAAGTTATTCTGTGAGTAAATGTTTGCGAAATAAAAATGTTTATTATTGACAACAAATATATTTGTCTTTATTTCTTCGTGTTCGTTTTGCATGGCCTGGAATTTTACTTTATTTTCTTTTATTTTGTGTGTGTTTGTCAGTTTATATATTGAATGTCCTTTTCTTTTGACTTGCTCGCGGTGTTACAGCTTAGTCAGAATTTTTGTTCTATTTTTGTTTGCCAATTTTTTTTTTCAGAAATTCTGAAACTAATTTACATTTTTCAGATGCACGTCAGACCACTGAGCCAATGTGATAATTCACCTGAAAATGAAACTGATATTTCAAACACTGATACTCTAGGCAAAGACACAGAAGCATTGCAAGCAAAACGACGGTAAAGCAAGCACTTTTCTTTTGAATAAAATTAAAATCAAAGTTTTTCATTTTTTCCCTCATTTTATTTTGCAGTCATATTTTGACGGAGCTTCTGGAAACGGAGAGAGTTTATGTTTCTGAATTAACATCCATTTGTCATGTAAGAATTATTTTTAAAAATTTTTGACGATTCTTGTTGCTCAGTAGTAATTCATATTTGTATAGGGTTACAAAGATGAAATGGACAATCCAGAAATGCAAGAATTTATACCTGAACTTCTAAAAGATAAAGTTGACATTCTCTTTAGCAATGTCGACCAAATCGTGCAATTTCACAACGAGTATTAATTTAACATCTATTTAATGCGTGTATTATCTAAATACTAAAAAAATTCTATTTTTATTTTAGTATATTTCTGAAAGATCTAGAAAATTGTATTAATACACCTGAGCTTATAGGCCTGTGTTTTGTACAACGGGTAATCGCATTGTACAAATAATATTTTATTTATTTTTCAGTTAATTAATAGTTTACAATATATTTCGTTTTGCAGCAAGAAATATTCCATCAATTATATAGCATTTATTGTTTGAATAAACCCCAATCTGAGGCACTTAGAACGGATGTGGGCGATCACAACATTTTTTTCAAAGTATAAAAACAGTAAATATTCATTTTTACGTTCATTGCGTATAAACCTTTAAAACTTTCGAATTTTAGGAGTGTCAACGTAAACTGAATCACAAGTTACCTTTGGGAGCTTACCTGCTGAAACCAGTTCAAAGGATAACGAAATATCAGTTGTTGTTGAAGGACTTGGTTAAATGCAGTCGTGGTGACGACTGCCAGGAATTGCAACAAGCATTGTCGTGCATGTTGAACGTACTAAAATACGTAAACGACAGCATGCATCAAGTGGCCATTAGAGGATTTGAAGGAAGTTTAATGGAATTAGGAAAACTGTTGATGCAGGGATCTTTTAGAGTGTGGACAGAACATAAAAACGATCGGTTGAGGGATTTGAGATTAAAACCGATGCACAGACATATATTCTTGCATGAGAAGACGGTTTTGTTTTGTAAACGTACGAAAAAAGATTCTGATCACGTGAACTATCACTTTAAACGGTGTATTAAAGTAAGGAATTCTCTTTCACTTGAGCAAGTATATGTTGCGAACAATTAATTTTTTCGATTCCTTTTTAAGATGTCAGAAGTCGGTTTGACAGAAAATGTTCGAGGTTCCAAGGGGGAACAGAAAAAATTCGAATTGTGGTTACCGGGACGTACGGAAGTTTACACAATTCAAGCGCCAAATATGGAAGTGAAAGATACGTGGGTTAAAGAAATAAAACGAGTTTTGCTAGAGCAGTTTGAACACCTTAAAGGTACGTACGAAAGTAATTTTGAAATTGTTGATTAATAATTTTCGTGACATTTTTATTTAAAGGTCAAAACATTAAACAATATTCAGCAAAAATACAGAAAATGTCTTCGGTGAATGGTGTGAGGCCAATGGTGACTACAACAGTTCACAGACCACTGCGACAAACGACGAGTTGGGATTCGAATGTGAAGAATGAAACTAGCCCTCCTGACGGAAGTGCGGATTTCCCACCGCGAAGAAATTCAGTTCGACCAGCGAGCGAACCCGTCCCTGGTTCAGAAATCTTCGCAGAAAATGAACAAGATGATGTGTGGTCTAGCGATTACTCATCCGATGAAGATGATATTACCGACCCATTTGGAGAGAGTTTAGACGTAAGAATTTGAACACTGTGATAATTACTTACAAAATTATGACCTATTTTTATTTTCTTAGATAATGAGCCGATTTGTGGCTTTGGCGGATTATTTAGTTTTGGACGAGGGAGAAGTGAATTTACGCGAAGGTGACATTGTAGAATTATTAAAAGTTGGTTGCGCTGGCTGGTGGTTTATCCGAGTGGTGGGAACCACGGTAGAAGGATGGGCACCAGCCAGTTATTTAGAAAGAATTACCAAAAGAAACTCTAAATCGTCTCCGTCAGTTAGTAGTCAAGGTATAGTGTCAAAAATTACCAGAATATGAAATTTATTTTTTTTTCTAAATATTTTTTTTCTAAATTTAGAGTCGAGCAATGGTATGAAACCAACGACTAGTAAGTCGAGTGTGTCGAGCAACATTAGTGTCACCAGTCAAGGCGATGCCAATGCATAACACCACTCTCTGAATTAATAAAGGAATAATTAATTTCACGTACAAATTTAAAAAATGACAAGAAAATTGCCAAAATTGAGGGTAAATGTTTTTAAGTCATCAGATAGCTTTTACATAGACAAGTATTTCATTTGGATAAAACAATTTCTAAACGAAACCAAAGAAACGCACTAAAAAAAAAAAAAAAATTTTGAAAACCAAAAATTTTTTTTTCGAAACTTTTCCCTCATCATCATAGTGAATACTAAAATCAAATAGCACCATAATTCAATAATGATTAATGCCGTTCATAATATTAATTATTAGTTGATTTTCTATTGTTTATGGTATTAGTTTTTAAAATTATGTAGATTTTTGTTCTCGTCGTTGTTATTGATGTTATCACCAGCTCCATGTTATTACGTCATAATCTGAGGTCCAATTTGCATAGTGCTTCCAAGTACATGAGAGAATGGTTATCGACATTTTTGTTATCAGTAATTTATAACAATTTTTTCTTTGTATAAAAATCTGGTTTTTGTTGACATTTACAATTATTTCAAATTTAAAATAACATTTGCTGTGCTATGTTAGTGATATTAAATTATTTTTTCATGTTATTGAGTTGACAAACAGAATTTGATAATTCAAATTTATTTATTTGTAAAGCTTTAATCTCAATTTTGTTAACGTATTAATCACCAACATTTGTATTTAACCAAGATTAGTAAGCAAAATACAGTAATAGTTAGTTCAATTTTAAAGTGTTGAGTGTATTTCTAATTATTATTCTAGTGATGTGTGGATTTTTTTTAAAGAAGGTCCACGATAATTTTAATGCTGTAAATGTACCACGAATTTTTTTTTCGTGACAAAGAAAATTGTTTACACATTTAAAACGAATGAAAGATGCAGAAACGATGGACCTTGACGTAGGGTTTTAATTTCACGGTATTTAAACGAAAACAAGGGAAAAAAATAATACGACCTAGAAAGTCATTCGCACACGTAATTGTAAGTAAAATGTTAAAATCTATTGAAACCACACCAAAGTCAAATGATTGCGTGTCGTTGTGCCATGCATACTATTGTTAATAAAAATTTTATTCCAGTGTTTATTTGATTTCTTATTTAGTATGTAACTCTTTGGCATAATCTAATCCCATTTGACCTAGGTGGTCACAATAACTATTCAAATTACCATCATGAATGATGAGAATATAACGTAATTTAGTGGTTTACGTGTATGTGTTATCGCTCAGGGAGAAAAACACATTTTTTGAAGCGAATTTTATTCAGTTCTGAGCACGAAATTTCAGTTTTCTCAGATTCTATCGATACTGATTTTAGGTTTATAAAATGGCGTCACCGTATTTCCTTTTACCTTGCTATTACGAAATGATTACGACGTCGCGGCGCCGCTAGCCGGCAAAAAGTGGCGTAAAGATATGACCTCTAGTCTTTCTATCCAATCCGGCAACGACGATTAACATTGAAGACTGTTGCGCAATCTAGCGGTAAAAATTTGAATTATTCATTTGTATTTGAGATCCCGTAGCGTTGCAAGCGCTCATAATTCCCGGGATACCCGATCGCCATTGTACTGGCGAAATCGGGGTCGGTATTTTTCGATTATTTATTTAATTCCGGACGAATTTCTTCACATGTTGTTTGTAAACAACATTATTAATCGCTAGCCAATATACCCAGCGTGGTAATTTGTCTTCTTAGGACTTGATTTATCGAGTGTAGCCGTAATATTTGTTCATCCTCGAACAAAATGGCGTTTGCTGTGTGCAATGATTCCAAAGCTCCGCTCCGACAAGTTAAGAAAGTTCAATTTGGAATTCTCAATCCAGATGAAATTGTGAGTTTATTTATTATTTTCGGTTTGATACATTAAAGTTATGATAAATCAAATGGATTAAATAATATCACGTGATAACACAGACTTTGGCGACGTAGTTTCGGTTTAATTTTTAATTGTCAGTCGTATCAGTTACGTTTTGTGACCTAAATTATCTAGCAAATTACAATCTGAACAATTTCACATTAGTCATTATTACTATTAAGTATTGAAATTGAAATATTGAATAAATAATTATAGTTAAACAATTGTGTGGGAAATTTGAAAAAATATTACAATTCGGATAAACAAGGGAAAATGGGGTTGTTTATTAAAATTACTTGTAATAATTATTTTATTTACATTATTTTATTTTAATAGCGCCGCATGTCAGTCACGGATGGAGGAATTAAATTTCCCGAGATTTACGAAGGTGGACGAGCAAAACTGGGTGGTTTGATGGATCCGCGTCAAGGGGTTATTGATCGCCTGACTAGATGTCAAACATGCGCTGGCAACATGACTGAATGCCCTGGACATTTCGGACACATTGATTTAGCAAAACCCGTGTTTCACGTTGGCTTTATGACTAAAATTATTAAAATTCTCCGTTGCGTTTGTTTTTATTGTTCTAAACTGCTCGTTAGTCCGGTGAGTACAGCCGAATTTTTGTTAAACTTGATGACATACTTATTTAACAAAATTTTTTTTTCTTTTTAAAGGGTAATCCAAAGCTTAAAGATATATTGAACAAATCCAAGGGACAACATCGAAAACGTTTGATGCATGTTTACGACTTGTGTAAAGGAAAAAATATCTGCGAAGGTGGAGATGAAATTGATACAAAAATGGACGGAATGGAACCAATCCAAGACGAAAATCAACCACGTAGACAAGTAAGATAAATTCAAATTTTTAGTTTAAATTTAAAGAAAAAGACACGCAATGAAGAATTTTTTTTTTTTAAATGATAATAGGGTCACGGAGGTTGCGGTCGTTACCAACCCAAGATTCGTCGAACTGGGCTTGAATTGTGGGCCGAGTGGAAGCATATAAACGAAGATTCTCAAGAGAAAAAGATCCAACTCACGGCCGAAAGAGTGTTTGAAATTTTCAAGCACATAACCGACGAGGAAATCGTTATCCTTGGGCTCGATCCGAAATATTCTCGTCCTCATTGGATGATCGTCACTGTATTACCAGTTCCTCCACTTCCTGTGCGCCCTGCCGTAGTAATGTACGGATCAGCGAGAAATCAAGACGATTTGACGCATAAATTAGCCGATATTGTCAAGGCCAACAACGAATTAGTTCGAAATGAACAGAACGGCGCTGCGGCACACATCATCGCAGAAAATATTAAAATGTTGCAGTTTCACGTGGCGACTTTAATCGACAATGACATGCCTGGAATGCCGAAAGCGATGCAGAAATCTGGTCGTCCGTTGAAATCGATAAAACAACGTTTGAAAGGAAAAGAAGGACGGATTCGAGGAAATTTGATGGGAAAACGAGTCGATTTTTCAGCAAGAACAGTTATTACACCAGATCCTAATTTACGAATCGACCAAGTTGGAGTTCCTCGATCTATTGCCCAGAATTTGACATTCCCCGAAATTGTGACTCCGTTTAATATTGACAAGTAGGTTGAAATTTGCTTTACATTAATAAATTTTATTCAATTATTATATATTTTTTTAAGGATGCAAGAACTAGTTAGACGAGGAAATAATCAATATCCCGGAGCTAAATATATTATTCGAGATAACGGAGAGAGAATTGATTTAAGATTTCATCCCAAACCAAGCGATCTTCATTTGCAATGTGGTTATAAAGTGAGATTCCACAAATTCAGCTTATTTGAATTACGTTGAAATCTAAATAATTTTTTTCTTGAAAGGTTGAACGTCACGTTCGCGATGGCGATGTCGTTATTTTTAATCGACAACCAACGTTGCATAAAATGTCCATGATGGGACATCACATAAGAGTTTTGCCGTGGTCTACATTTAGAATGAACCTGAGGTTAGGAGTTGTTTAAAATAATTCAATATTTGTTATTAAATAAATGCTGCCAAACAGTGTGACCACACCTTACAATGCCGATTTTGATGGCGACGAAATGAATTTACATATTCCACAATCGATGGAAACTCGCGCTGAAATTGAAGAATTGGCGATTGTACCACGACAGATTATTACACCTCAGTCGAACAGACCTGTTATGGGTATTGTACAAGATACCCTGACTGCTGTGCGCAAAATGACGAAACGAGACGTCTTCTTGGAGAAAGTAAGCTATACCGTTTTTTTAAAAAAATTTGGAATTGTTTTATAATTTATTCAATTTGTCACGTTCAAGGATCAAATGATGAATCTTCTCATGTTTCTTCCAATTTGGGACGGAAAAATGCCCATGCCTGCTATTCTGAAACCAAAGCCTCTGTGGACTGGAAAACAGTTATTTTCGTTGATTATTCCTGGCAACGTAAATGTCATTCGGACTCATTACACTCACCCCGACGACGAAGATGATTCTCCGTATAAATGGATCTCCCCGGGAGATACTAAGGTGCTGGTGGAACATGGAGAATTGATCTGCGGAATTTTGTGCAAAAAAACATTGGGAACGTCGGCTGGATCACTTCTGCACATCGTAATGCTGGAATTAGGCTGGGAAATTGCAGGAACTTTTTATTGGCATATTCAGACGGTCGTGAACAACTGGTTGTTGTTAGAGGGTCACACCATTGGTATCGGTGACACCATTGCCGATCCACAAACATATATTGACATTCAAAACGCGATTAAAAAAGCAAAATTGGACGTGATTGAAGTTATCGAGAAGGCTCATAATGACGAATTGGAACCGACACCAGGAAACACTTTAAGACAGACTTTTGAAAATCAGGTACTATTCACAAAGTTGTAATTTGTTTTCGTAATTGTACAATTAATTATCTTTTGTAGGTGAATAGAATATTGAATGACGCTCGTGACAAAACTGGAAGCAGTGCGCAAAAGAGTCTATCCGAACACAATAATTTCAAAGCTATGGTGGTCTCTGGAGCAAAAGGATCTAAAATTAATATTTCACAAGTAAGAATTTTATTCGTTATGTACAATTTTATTTTAATTAAATGTTTGATATTCTTAATAAATTTGTTTATTTTTAGGTTATCGCTTGCGTCGGTCAACAGAACGTAGAGGGGCGACGAATTCCGTTTGGTTTTCGTAAACGAACTCTTCCACATTTTATCAAAGACGATTACGGACCTGAGTCTCGTGGTTTCGTAGAAAATTCGTACTTAGCCGGTTTGACGCCGTCGGAATTTTATTTTCACGCTATGGGAGGTCGAGAAGGTCTGATTGATACAGCAGTTAAAACTGCCGAAACTGGTTACATTCAACGTCGACTCATTAAAGCCATGGAAAGCATTATGGCATGTTACGACGGCACCGTTCGTAACAGTGTCGGACAATTGATTCAGTTGAGGTACGGTGAAGATGGGCTAGACGGAGGCGCTGTTGAGTTTCAGACATTGCCCACGTTGAAACCTTCGAACAAAGTGTTTGAAAAACAATTCAAATTTGATGTGACGAATGAACGGCAGTTGAAGAAAATTTTCAATGAGGATGTCATCAAGGATTTAACGAGCAATGTTCTAGTCGTACCAGAATTGGAAAAAGAGTGGGAAACGTTGAAAAAAGATCGAGAAACACTGCGAAATGTCTTCCCGAAAGGAGATAGTAAAATTGTTTTACCTTGCAACTTGCCCAGAATGATTTGGAACGCTAGAAAAATCTTCCATCTCAGTCAGCGAGCTACGACCGATCTTAATCCATTGAGAGTCATCGAAGGAGTTCGCGACTTAATTAAAAAAGTAATCGTTGTTCCGGGAGACGATTATCTCAGTCAGCAGGCCAACGAGAATGCAACGTTATTATTTGACTGTATGATACGATCAACGCTGTGCACGAGGAAAGTTGCGGAAGAACATCGCTTATCCACGGAAGCATTCGAGTGGCTATTGGGTGAGGTCGAGACAAGATTTCAACAAGCTCAAGTCCAACCTGGAGAAATGGTTGGGGCGCTGGCTGCACAATCACTCGGTGAACCCGCTACGCAGATGACACTGAATACCTTTCATTACGCCGGTGTGTCAGCTAAAAACGTAACTTTGGGAGTACCGCGTTTGAAGGAAATTATTAACATTTCGAAACGACCTAAAACTCCTTCGCTGACCGTATTTCTGACTGGAGCAGCTGCTAGAGATGCGGAAAAGGCGAAAGACGTGCTTTGTCGTCTAGAACATACTACTTTGAGAAAAGTGACGGCGAATACCGCGATTTATTACGATCCCGATCCTCAGAATACAGTGATAGCTGAAGATCAAGAATTCGTTAACGTTTATTATGAAATGCCGGATTTTGATCCAACGAGAATTTCGCCGTGGTTGCTTCGTATCGAATTGGATCGAAAGAGAATGACTGACAAAAAATTGACTATGGAGCAGATTTCTGAAAAAATTAATGCGGGTTTTGGAGACGACTTGAATTGCATCTTCAATGACGACAACGCCGAGAAATTGGTTCTCCGCATAAGAATAATGAACAGCGACGAGAATAAATTTCAAGATGTAAGATTGTTACTTTAGTTATCCAAATTTTATTATCTTTAACATTTTACAAACTCGTTTTCAGGAAGAAGAACAAGTAGACAAAATGGAAGACGACGTTTTCCTTCGCTGTATCGAGGCAAACATGTTAAGTGATATGACACTGCAGGGAATAGAATCCATTACCAAAGTATACATGCATTTACCATCAACGGACGAGAAAAAGAGAATAGTGTTGACGGATACTGGAGAATTCAAAGCAATTGCGGAGTGGCTTCTAGAAACTGACGGAACCAGTTTAATGAAAGTTTTGAGCGAACGCGACGTGGATCCAGTAAGAACATACTCCAACGATATTTGCGAAATTTTTTCGGTTCTGGGCATCGAAGCAGTGAGGAAGTCAGTGGAGAAAGAAATGAACCACGTCATATCGTTTGACGGGTCATACGTCAATTATCGACATTTAGCACTTTTGTGCGACGTGATGACTGCAAAAGGTCATTTAATGGCTATCACGCGTCACGGAATCAATCGCCAAGATACGGGAGCCTTGATGAGATGTTCGTTTGAAGAAACGGTAATAAACTGCAATTGTTTTTTTTTATTTCTTGCGTAATTAAATGTTTGTTTTCAGGTTGACGTTTTGATGGAGGCTGCTTCGCACGCCGAAGTTGATCCGATGCGCGGTGTGTCTGAAAATATAATGGTAGGACAGTTGGCTACTATGGGAACTGGTTGTTTCGATTTGATGTTGGACGCGGAGAAGTGTAAATACGGCATTGAAATTCCAATGAATTTACCGGGAGCGATGGGCGGTATGTTTTTTTTTTTTTTAGCGCATTTTAAATTTAGGATTAGCGTTTGATTTTTTTTGATTTATGTTTTTAGGTGGAAGCATGTTTTTCGGCAGTGCTATCAGTCCGTCCGGAGCTGGAATGTCGCCTCAAATGACCCCGTGGGGTCAGGAATCTACCCCGGCATACGCCGCGAGCGTTTGGTCACCCACTCTCGGCAGTGGCATGACACCCGGAGGACCAGGATTTTCTCCTTCGGCCGCGAGCGATGCCAGCGGGTACAGTCCCGGTGGCTACAGCCCAGCTTGGTCACCGCAACCTGGTTCTCCAGCGTCTCCCGGACCATCCAGTCCGTACATTCCCTCGCCAGCTGGCGCAACGAGTCCAAATTATTCTCCCTCTTCGCCGGCGTACGCACCTAGTTCTCCATCGATTACACCTCAAAGTCCGAGCTATTCGCCGACAAGTCCGAGCTATAGCCCGACAAGCCCGAGTTATAGTCCTACCTCTCCGAACTACAGTCCGACGAGTCCATCTTATTCGCCGACGAGTCCGAGTTACTCCCCGACGAGCCCGAGTTACAGTCCGACAAGCCCGTCGTATTCTCCAACAAGCCCGTCGTACTCACCGACAAGTCCATCGTATAGTCCTACGAGTCCATCGTATTCGCCGACATCTCCCAGTTACTCACCGACTAGTCCTTCGTACAGCCCGACTAGTCCGTCGTACTCACCAACTAGTCCCTCGTACAGTCCTACGAGTCCTAGTTATTCCCCGAGTTCACCGAATTACACACCGGCGTCACCATCGTATTCACCGACGAGCCCGAGCTATTCTCCTACGTCGCCAAGTTACTCACCGACGAGCCCGTCGTACAGTCCGACAAGCCCGAGTTATTCACCGAGTTCACCGAACTATTCTCCTCAAAGTCCGAGTTACAGTCCTGGAAGTCCGAGCTATTCACCCAGCAGTCCGAAATATTCGCCAACATCACCATCGTACAGTCCGACATCGCCGAGTTACTCTCCAGGATCGCCGCAATATACTCCCTCGTCACCGAAGTATAGTCCGACTTCACCCACGTATTCACCGACATCTCCCTCGTATTCACCCGCTAGTCCGAAGTACTCCCCGACTAGCCCAAAATATTCACCGACGAGTCCGACTTACACTCCATCGTCTCCTAAATACAGTCCAGGCTCTCCGCAATACAGCCCATCCTCACCAAAATATAGCCCTACGAGTCCTACGTACTCACCCACGTCGCCGAAGTACAGTCCGACAAGTCCGACGTATTCGCCGACGAGCCCTAAAGGTTCTCAATATTCGCCTACGACTCCGGGATATTCTCCAGCGTCTCCGTCTTACAGTCCGACGAGTCCCGGTTATGAGAGCGAAAGCGACGACGAAAAATAATTTGTCTCGATCAGTTTTTAACGACAAAAAAATTTTGGTGTCGAGTTGTTTTAATTAAATCTATTTCTTTCGGCAATTTGCTGATTTTTGTTTCCCACTACAATATTTAATTCTTCTTATTAATGTACCGATGATTATTATAATTACTGAATACCGTATTATTATTGTTTATTATCGAAGAGAAGGTAAATTTTTGTTCGGGATGTAAATAAATAAAAGACAATAAACATTTTCTAAAATTCACAAGAAATGTTAGTTTATTGTTTATTATAATAACATCGAATCTACAAATATTAGTCGGAATTAAGAATTTTCAATGATTTTTTTTTTCTTTTATAAACTAAAACGTTAACAACACTCGCGATTGCTTTAATTTAATTCTGGTTTGACGCCATTCGCGAATTTTCCCAATGCATCTTCGGTTAGCCGAAATAAATTCCACCCTTCGTGTTTGGTTTGATTCTTCGCTCCTACTTTCTCATAAAACGCGATCGAATTATGATTACTATTTAAAACGATGAAATCGAGGCGTTTGCATTTCTTATCCACCGCTTCCTATAACGAAGAAATGGATTTAAAATCTAATTTTTTAATTTTAAATAAAATATTACCTGAGCTAATCTTTGCCATAATTTTAGACCGATTCCTCTTTTCCTGTACGCTGGTTTTAAATACAAATCTTCCATGTACACCGACTTGCCTTCCCACGTAGAATACACGAAGAAATAAAGGCAATATCCCAGGATTAATTTCGTCTTTTCGCTACCCGTTTCTCGAGTCATTTCGGCGACGAAGCAATGATAATACGGCGAATCACCGAATCCATCTTGAGTTAACGCTGTAAAGATTTACACAAAATTATTCAAATTCCTTAATTTTCGTTTAACTTAATTTTTCCTAACTGTCTAAGTCGATTTTTGGTCGGTCACCAAATCCAGCGTGGTCCGCTAATTCCTATTTTATTGAAACAAAATTTGTTAAACCAGGTTAAACCAAAGGTAAGTTAACAAAAAACAATTCCACGCGTCACCCACGTGGGATAAGTTAAAAATTTCATTTAGAAGATAAACTCACCTTAATTAAATTGTAGATGTCGTTACAATCTTCTCGTTTCGCACGACGAATTTCCACTGCCATGATGTGAGTCGATAAGAAAATTTGAGCTCCAACTTCTAGCAGGAAAAGTTTTCGACAAACCGAACAAACGAGGTCGGCTTCAAAGGGATTCAAAAGGTTGGCGGGGTTATTCATGCACCCCAAAAAATCGGTGTTGCCATCTGTTGGTAATTTCTGGAATCTAGGTACGTTTAGTTCACGTCGTTACGACAAACTATTTTGCATACGAGTATTTTAAAATTACTTTTTAATTTATTTCATTGGTAGCGCAGCATTAAGGCATCGAGATCAAATTCTTTAGTGTTCGCTTGTAGTGGAAGTGTGTGACGTCGCACGTGGATTAAAAGTTATTTCATTTCCCGGGATCAGCTAGAGCAGCTGACTGCACGTTTTTTACACATCATATTTTTAGTTTACAAAAGATTTTAATAAGTACAGTATTCATCGAAACAAATTTTTGTATACTTTGTCACATTTGTAATTGGCCGTAAATCACAATATAATATTTGTATTTTCAGACTATACAATTTTACATATACGCCGTAATCACAAAATCAGGTGGTACTAATTTACTGTAATCGAGACGAAAATGGGCGATTTACGACGTGTCAAGAAATCTGTCGGGAATCCGACTGTGCAGATTGATACCCTGGTAGCTGTTTGTAAAATGACCAGAAGAGATGTATTTTTGGAGAGAGTAGGTAGTCGAAAATTGTTCGTAATTTGCCGTATCCGAATATTTATTGTTTTTAGGATCACATG
>JAQIWS010000310.1:0-27658 GCA_034696085.1 Stigmatogaster subterranea | reverse complement strand
ACGTCGATTCATGTACGATGAATCGAAGTTTAAACTCGCGTAGAAATTTCATAGGAAAAAATTCAGCGAGAAAAATTGAGTGCGGCCATCGAAACGAACGGAAAAGAAGTGCGCGTTGCATTGTGGGAATGCACTACCGCAGCAATCCTGGTGGCAAAATTTATAAACGGAGCCTGAATCATCGCAGAGAAGCCAACTTTTTATTGGACCGATTAACAAATCACACTCAGTTCGGTATTAAGCAAAATTATGACGGAAAATTGATTGATTGATTGACAAATGACAACACAGTGAATTACGGTTTTGATCCGTTGAACCTTATTTAATTCACAACAACTAACTAACGTGCTAAAATAAAGTTTAATTGAACAACATGTTACATAGATTAAAATTATCGCAACTAATTTTATTACATCCTAGAAAAAATTCAAAATATTCTTCCATCAACAATAAAAGTAATTAATAACTGTTTAACCACAACAAGCGAAAAAATTTAATGGAACTAACACGGGACTAACTCCAGGATTAACACTCCAAACCCAATTAAAACGTGCTTAAAAATTAAATAGTTCAGAAGCATTAAATTATAACCATAAATGCTTAAAGTTGGTGGTTTGAATCTAATGGAAAATGGAATAATTCATTTTTTAACTTTAAATCACCGCACATTAGGGTGAACAAAATTTAGTACAGTAGTTAAATAATTAGTAATCCCGATTAACAAGTACAGTCAAAGTCCAAAAAAGTCCGGATTACAAACCTGTCCAAATGTTAAAACTTTTCTTTGTCAAATTTAAAATATATTAAAATTTTACCTTAAATTTGAACTTTTAAAATTACTGTCTGAGAATCCAGAAAATCCAAAAATCCGGACTAAGCAAATCCCCAACTGGTCCGGATTTTTGGACTTCTAGTGTAGCTACTATTCATTTCATAATTTCAGCCAACGACAAATCATTGAAATTTCAAAGTGTTACGGAGCTGTTCCAAAATTGAGTTTTCTGGCAAATTTAAAAAAAGGCGTCAACGTTGTACCGTACAGTTACATATTCCAGAAATAAAAATAAGGTTTGTTTTTCTTAATTTGAAAACAATTTTATTTTTCTTTTGTGAAAAATAAAATTGAATTCACGTACATCGACAGATATCTTAACAGTGAAAAGTACTGTAGTTACATAATATCAGCTTAGTAACAAAATTATCATCGCTAGGAATGCAAGAATAAAATTTCACAATTTGTAAGCCGAAATTTAATTTTAATTTTTACGCGTCAATTTGTAAACACAATTTGCGTCAAAAATTAATCTTAAATTACAAACTTACTTAAACAAATTAAAACTGCTACTCTTACAACAAAAAACATACGGGTGCCATTTTTATTTAAATTATAACCCCAACTTAAACCTAACTCGAATCAAAACGCCAATTTAACCATTTTAACTCGTTGTCGAGCACATCAACAAAATAAATTCACACACAAAACGACCAAACGTCGATTCACGTACGGTGAATAGACATTTAAAATCGCATCGAAATTTCCTTGGGAAAAAACAGCGAGAAAAATCCGAACGCCGCCATCGAAACGAACGGAAAAGAAGCGCGCGTTGCATTGTGGGATTGCACTACCGCAGCGATCCACGTGGCAAAAGGAGTAAACGGGCTTCAATCAACGCAAGGAAGCCAACTTTTAGTTTTCTTAGCTCAGCTCGCAAAATATTTTTTTTAAATTCAAACAATCCACCAATGAGATAATAGTCTAAAATAAATTACATTTTCTAGGAACATGTGATAAGCTGATAATCAAATTTAATTTTGAGTAAATACGGTAGTTGATCGTAACTTAATTAATTTTTCAGTTTCGCACTAGATGGCGAAAATGGGAAAATTTTTCTACTTCCTGCGAGATCGTTATCGACCTGACATTTTATACCTCGCACTTTAGCTCGCGCTTGTTGCAAAAATAGCTTTTTAAACTGTGGTTAAAAAGTAGCTGATCGTCGTCAACCATACGCCACAAGAGTGAAGAAAGAAGGCTACTGCGGAAAAGAAGCGTCTCGTAAGTGAATTTTACATTTGAAAGCAACTTTTCCGTTTATTATTTTTGTACTATTGCCGCATAGTTTGGTAGTTTGGTTTCGGTTTCTGCAAAGTACAGTTCAAAGTACATTTTGGAGCTAATGAGTTATTTTATAGCAGGCTCGTGACGTAATGGTTTTGGTCGGATGGCAACAGCTATCTTTTTTCTTATCGTTATCAAATACTGTATTAATAAGTTTGAACAAGTTATCACAGAATGTTTGTGAAGATTTTTCACACACCGTTTAATGTGAAAATATATATTTTTTAGAAAAACGAAATGTCATCCAATTCCAATCGTGGGCAAGGATTTCACAATTTTAGAGAAAATCAAAATACAAGTGGCGGAAACCCGAATTCTGAAAGAAAAGGTTCACAATATCAGCAAACTCACAGAAGAGCTCAAAGCCAAAAAGAAGCTCAAAATCAAAACAGACAAAAACGCGAAGAAAACCAGCAAGGTCAACGAAATTATAGACGTAGAAGCAAATCTCAAAATCGTAAGAAATCGCAGTCCCAAACTCCAAATGTTGATACAGAAGTTGTAAACAAGCTTGCAAAAGTTTTGTTCCAAGCGTTGCAAAATGGAGCGACTGCAGCTCCTCAGTGGAATTTCATCAATCAAGAACTCAAGAACGAAGAAATAAGAGACGAAGACGAGTACGATGATGATGACAATTCTTCAGTGTATTCCTTGACATCAAATTCCAAATCATCCCAAAACGAACAAAATTCTTTGGGTTTATCTCAAAGTAGTTTTGGCGATTTTCATGGCTTATCGCAAAACGATGAGTTTTCAGGGAAGAAAATGTCGCAACAAAACGTTCAACAACAGATGCTTTACCCGAATTTTTTCCCCAAAGTGGGAATATTCTGGGATATTGAAAATTGTCCTTTGCCTTCGGGTAAATCGGCAATGCACTTTGTCAAACGCATGAGAGACACTTTTTGCAACGACCACACTGAAGAAAAATTTTTAGTCGTGTGCGACACGCACAAACAAGCAAGTGGAGTCATAGATGAATTGGAAAAAAGTTTAGTCCGGATCGAACACGTCAGTGGTTCCGCAAAAAACTCCGCTGACGAATGTCTTCGACGAAACATGAGAGAATTCGCTGAGAACAACCTCGCACCTGCGAAGATAGTTCTCATCACCGGAGATATAAACTTCAATTCAGAGTTACACGATATGAAATATAAAAGACACTTCAACGTAATCCTCATCCATAACAAACATACATCTGAAGCCTTAAAACTCGTTGCTTCCGAATGTCACGAGTTGGAAGAATTTTGCGTGAATTTACCTAAAAGAAACGCCACAGCAGCAAGCGAGGGACCAATAACTGTTAGGGTAACCCATTTACCAAAAGACGAAGAGAGAGGAAAAATTAAGGGTCGATTAAATATATTAGTAAGTACATTTGGAGGAAAAATAATAAGACTTTTTGATCCGCCTAAAGAAGCAATCGTGCAGTTTTCGTCACGCACAGACGCGTTAAGAGCGCAGTCGTCTTTAAACGGAGAAGTTATATACGGGTCAAAGATAAAATTATATTTGATAGCAACTCCCAAAACCGATAACGACGAAAGCAATGGTAATGGTAATAAAACCCAAAGTTCGCCACCGAAAAATGCAGAAGTAGACAAAAAATCGTCGCCAGACGAGAAACCAAACGTTGACGATCCGACCGGGAATCCTTGTTTGGTTTCTTTTTGCGTAAACGAAAAAATAACGACCGAGAGTTTGCGTCAAGTACTTCTAAAGCAAGTCGACGAAGTCGATTGTCTCACCTTAAATTATAATGAAGGCAATAAGCGTTGTTACGCGTTCAAATGTGCCAGTTTAAATTCCGCGAGGAAGGCGGTGAAAAGTTTGAATGAAATTCCAAAGCCCCAATTGTACGACGTACAGAAACTTCAAATCAAACCGGGAGATGAAAGAAAAATCTCAATCACTGCCTCGGTTCCAGTTGTAAATTCGGACTTACAAGTCTGTCTCAACCTGCAACACCAATATTTGTCTTCACACGAATCCAAAAGAAATGAAATAAACCAAAGACTTCTCTTTCTTAACTCCATCGACCCACGCTCATCCGACGCCACACCCCTTTTAGCCCAGGAAGTGGTGACCCTGTTGAAGCGATACAATCTTCTCGTCGACATGGAAAAAGAATTTAAGCTAACGAGTAATAATTTACTTGCCAAATTACAAGATGGAAACCAGTTACACGATCCATCAGAGAAATTTCTCATCGAGTGCATGCATCTGTCCAAAGCATCTCCGGTTTACGCTTACCGTAGAGAAATCCTGACGTCATTCACAACTAACCCTGTCACTATTTTATCCGGAAACTCGGGTTGCGGTAAATCGACTCAGGTGATCCAATATATGTACCAATTGATGGGAAATGAAAAATGGCAAAATGAAAAATGGCAGATGGTTTGCACTCGGTCTCATAAATCGCTCGTCACTCTCGTTGGTGATACGGTTGTGCACGAGATGAAAATGGATAAAGGGATTAGTTACAAGCTATCTCAATCGAAGGACAAGAAACTTTTCATCGTCACCGATCGCACCTTGTTGATCGAATGTTTTACGCACCGAGTGTTGGAGGGTTACACTCACTTATTGATCGACGATGCTCAAGAAAGAAATTTCTCCACGGAGATTCTCCTAGCTTATCTCAAGACAATTCAACCCCTTCGGAGAGATTTACGCGTGATGATTATGACGACTCCCGACAGATCCGGAGGTCTGTCTCAATTTTTTTACGGTTGTCCGGTCATCAATATTGATTTCCCGTTACACCTCGTTGAAAATATATGGCAGACGCCCAGTCAAAATTACGTGAAAGAAGCCATCGCAAAAGCGATCGATCTCGTTTCATCCGAGTCGACTGGCGACATATTAGTTTTCTTACCGAATGCGTCTGACGTGAACTACGCGGCTCAAGTTACCACCAAGAAATTGGAAAAGGATAAAGTAAAAGTTCATAAGTTACTGCTAATCCACTATTTCGCGCAGACGTACAAGAATTTGCAAGGGCAATCGGATAATCGACACATTATCTTTGCTACTGGAGAATTAGAAAAGATTATATCATTTCCAAACGTTCGTTTTGTGATTGATTGCGGATTAACGACCGAATATCGAAAAGAAATAAACTGCAAAATCGCCGAAACTAAATACGTCACGATTACGTCCGCCGAAACTCGCGCATCGAAGGCTGCGCTCAACCCTGGTGGAAAATGTTTCCGATTCTACTCAGCTCAAAAATTTTCTCCCGTCGCCACCCAGAGTCGAAACTCCGACGTCGAATTACTCGTATTATGCGTCCTTCGTTTTAGATTAAACCCCTCTTCGTTTGATTTCATTGAGCCTCCGACTAATTTCCAAATTCAGGATGCATTGATCGCCTTGACCAAAATCAAAGCGGTTGAGGCAAACTCAATCACCGAAAAAGGATCAAATCTAATCAAACTACCGATAGATATTCATTTATCCAACGTCATGGTAGAAGGAATTAAAAGTAAAATCGAGTACGAAGCTCTTTGCTTCATCGGTGTCGCGACCACCGTTCACATGTACACCGTTTTAACAGCCGAAACGACGAATCTTGGCATGAAAAATTTAATCACGTTAGTAGACGATTACGTGCAATGGTCTGCGATGAGCGAACCCGCTGGAGATGAATTTCTTCAAACCAATAAAATAACTCGAGCGACGATGGAAATAATCCACGAACAAGTTCTGGAATTACACGCTACAATAAGTGAAATTGGCTTCGCGTTTAAATTAAATAGCACGAATAATAATTGGAGAGAAAAGCTGCAAACCATCGTGGCGAATTGCTGGTGGGATAATTTATGCGTTCTTCAACGTCCATGCGACAACGTGTACACGTGGATTAACCAAAACCAACAAGTTCGTCTTCTGCCTTCTTTAGCATCGAATCAAAGTTGCTCGCAATTTGTAATTTTTGAAACTTGTTGGAAAATGCGATCTGGGGAGTACATGACCAATATCGTTCCGATAGATGAAGAAATTATGGACGTAGTTCAAAGTGGGAATGTTGTTGAAAATATTAAAAAAGTGATTCAACAAGAGATGAGTTTAGTACAGCCCATTGGACAACACATCATGAAAAACGTCATCGTCGGTAAAAATGGACTAGAAAAGAACCAATGGGAAAAGAAATTGAGCGATTTAGTGAATGCAACGGTTAACATATCCGTTTCCCAGAATAAAAGCGAGCTAAAAGTCTATTGCGCCTTAGAGCACAAGACGCGAGTGTTGGACGAGTTGCACCGAGCGATCGAAAGCGCGCGCGCAAAGATGGCAGAAGAATTATGGGAATTTTGCATCTGCAAACAAACTGGAACGAGGATCGTTTGGGGAAAATCAGCAACAATTTTTCAATTTCTGATGCCCACCGATTTTATGACGGTTATTGTATTTGCTCCAGAAACTCAAGCGACGAACGACATTCTCGACATGTATCGCGTTCACGGACAAATTGTGCACCACAGCGAAAAAACGACTAAAAATAAAAAGCAGGTGAACATCATGTTCAATAATCCCACTTCAGCGATGCACGCTCTTGGACACAAAGAGAAAAGATTTTCGACTAAGCCTCGACTAGTGAACTTTACGCATGCTAACCAAACACCCTCCTCCGTAATTCTGAATGTCACGTGGACGAGACGGAAAAATATTGGCAACGCAGTTGTAATCTTTGATAAAAATCCACAAGTTGACTTTTCAAAAATACGATCGAGTAAAGGGTTCGAAGATGCAAGCATAGACGTTGATTTACCGATGAAGAGAATAATAATACGAAATTTGAATAAGACGTTGTCAAAAGTCGGAGTTGAGTCGGGGGTTCAGAAGGTATTAGGTGACGACAAGGTGAAAATTGAGAAGATTCAAATAACTCAAGAACCGGGTTTCCAAACGAGTGAAGAGGAAATAGTCAAATTAAATAATAAATTGAAGAATATATTCGCGACGGTTTTGGGGAATAAAGTAGTCGTCACAGTGAAGGATCCGAATTTAAGAGACGACACGTGGTCCGCGACAGTGTCCGTTAACAATTTCCAATTAACCCGCACGTCACTCGACTCCATCCGTGAATTGACCATGGACGAGTGTCAGATTCACTTTACCACGAAATATTTTTGTTGTATTTTTTGCGGGCCTGAGTTACTCGATGCCGTGAAAAAGGATTTTGTTGCTGATTTGGAAAATAGAAAAGCACAACGACAAGAGAGTAGTTATAATTTGCGAGTGAGCACGTCGATCGTAAATAACGGAAAACTTGTTATTAAATTCGATGGAGATGATTTGGAAGAAGTTGCTGCGTCCTATCAATGTCTCGCACATAGATTGCGAGCCTCGTTTTTCGATGTTTCTAAATACGAATTAACAGAGAGATTCAGTTTTGACGAAACGAAAGACGATTTGATTGAAAAGTGCTCGTTGCGCGTGAAGACGTTCGTTGGTTTCAATAAATTCTCGAACCAATTGACGGTCGTCGGTGACTCCGAGATTGCATCGGAAGTAGAAGAGTAAGCTGCCTTTTAAATATTTTTATCTTAAATATTCCTAATTTTTTTTCTTTTTCAAAGGATATTACAGTTAGAAATGGCTATAACGCAATCACTGGACAACATTGAGATTTATTGCGGTCAACCGAATGGACTGATCAGGGAATTAGTCAAATTATACAAATCACAGTTTAACGGTTTATACAAAGTCGTAGGTGTTACTCGGGTCAAATTCAACATCGAGAATAAAACACTCAGATTATGGGGCAGTGAAGCAACTACGAACAAAGTAAACTTTCACATTTTTTAAAGTCGTAGCTGTAAATAAACAACTTTTTTTCTGCTTATAGATGAACGACGTAATAAGATCGGTATCGTCTAACTTGAGTCGTTCTTCTGGTAATGAGGAAACTGCGAGCGAAGTGTGCCCAGTTTGTTCGGACGACGTACACAAAGCAGATCATAATTACAGAATGGAATCTTGCGGCCATGCCTACTGCTTTCCTTGCATGTGCGCATTCGTAGCCAATTCGACGCCTCCTCTTTGCTGCATGTTCAATGTAAAGACACTCTGAACTCCTGTTCCAGAAGTACAACAAAACCTGAATTGTCTTAATTTGTTGTATGTTAGAATTGTTCAGCGCCAATCGTATTCCGCGACTTGACCAATTTGCAACAAGAATGCACGTTGATATTGAGAAATCTCGCCGACAGAGCGACTGCTGTTTATTTACAACACAATAAAGCTGCTTTTTTCTTTTGTCCGGTCCCCGATTGCGACGGTATTTTAAAACGTCAATCCACGGAAGAGCATTGCGCTAAATGCTTCAATACAATTTGTTTCAGGTAAAGATAAATAATTAATTTTTCTTATAAATCGATATTTTCTTAAACATAAGCGTATCGTTTTTTTAGGTGCGAAGTTTTGTACCATTACGGACAAAGTTGCATAGATTACCAAAAGATGAATACAGTAAGTTCGCGGATATATTATTGACCACCAGAAAAAAATTTTATATTAATTTTTTTTGTTTTTAGCAAACTTCTCAAACTTCCATTCAAGCTGACGATACTTTAAGCGTTCAAAAAATTAATTACGAATCAAAAGAAATCAACGCAAAACCAAACGAATCTACGATCGAGTCATCGAGGTCCTGTTCGGATTCAATCATCAAAACTGTCCTAACCGAGAGTTCAACTCTTCCCGCTTCGACCCCGAATAGTAATTTAGACAATTACCATTCTCCTCCCGAGAGTCGCGTTAAGTTTATAACCAGTCATCCACTGACTTCCGAACATTCTACTACACCACTAACTTCAATTTCATACAAGTCCAGTTCTAACTCCACATCTTCTCTTTCCCAAACCAAGTCTTCTCCCACTGTAACGATTGCACCCAGAATTCCTTCTTCACCAGTGACTAATCCTTATAGTCAAAGTTCAAATACTCCAGGTGCTTCTGGAGGATGTTTGAGTAATCCGCGGACGACCACAAACACGACCTCCAGTCAAACCACCAATTATTCGGATTTATACTATCCTAACTCGGATAGTCAGAGAAATAAAAATAAGAAGAAAGATGACAGTTGCGTTATGATGTAATCTATGTGAGTTATATTTTTGTCTCTTTGCTTTATAAATCCACTCTGTAACCCGGATTTTATTTTAAAGTTAACTTTTTTTTTGTGGTATTTTTCTTGGTTATTTGTCATCATTAAATTTAAATTTTTGGTTTTTTAAATCTTTGTAAACGTGTAAGTTGTTGGGAGTAGATTTAAGAGTAATTTAGTTGTAAATTTTATGTAAAAATTTACAACTAATGTCTTGTTATCACAAGACATGAGCTTAAGAAATGAAAATTTAAAAATAATTACTCTTCAATACTCTGAAAATCTGAGTCTCAATAACAGGAAATTTACGAAAATAAATTAATTTTTAATGAGTATTATAATGTAGTTAAGCAACTTTGATTAAGTATTTGTGTTAAATGATTGACGGGATATAATTACAATTTTTGCGCTGTTTATAAACTGAAATTAAATGCTTAATTAATCATCCACGAGTTTTTAAACATTTTCAAAACTGTATACCGCGTCTCATTTAAATTCGAACCGTGATGTAATCTGAAATGTATAATCTACATGAGAAATAAATTTACACTATTGCTTGTACGTATGTCGCACTAAAAAAAATAAAAAATGAAAATGAAAATTTCGCAACAAACTTTTCGTTTAAAGCAGAAATTTTTTTTCCTCATTTTTAATGCTTTTTTTCCGCCAACACAAATTTTTTAGATTTGAAATTTAATGGGATAAACAAATTTAATGACAAGTATGTGAGTTTGAGTACCGGTAGTGATGGTACGCCAGCATACTAATATCAGCAGCAAAGAATGCAGCATGCACACAGAGTTTGCACACCGCGTGATAATAAAATCACCAGAAATAGGGAAAATTTAGGTAACAAATGTGGGAATTTCAATCAACAACTTTTATCCAAAATTACTAACAAATTAATGCACGCACACTGATTCATATGAAAATCCAAGGTTTTACACGTAATTTGATAAACTGACCTAAAAAGAATTTTGCGTGGTCTTTTTTACAGAAAATGTAAATGGTACAAATATACCAACTACTACGCAAATATGTTTTCCCTGCAAATTTTTTTAAAAAAATGGGAAGGAAATGCTTGTGCATCATTTTCCCAGAGATTTTAACACTAATGTAATTTTTATCACAATTTTTCAATTTAAAAAAAAAACCAGTATCGAAGTAAACAACAAAAATAAATTTAATGGCAAAATTCACAATGAGCGCGGCCACAAGTATATACGGAGTATTAAGGCGATTTCTTAAATTACGTTCCCACATCCTATAATAAAAACTGCACCTGTATTAATGTATTCAAATCAACATCTAAAACAATAATTATTTACATTAAGTAACTTAAAATACGTACTCTCGTTATCATCACTGACTATTTTCTTAATAAAAGTTTAAGTCAGCACAGACAATTTCACTGTACGAAGAACATATGTTAGGTTACACTAAATTTTTTACAAATTTCTATACATCCAAATATACATCAAAGCAATTCAGGTGCTAAATTACGTAATTCATCAATTGACAGTCATCATGGATGTCTAAAAGTAAAATAGTTCTGTCGTGGAAACAGGAATACTAAATTCTTCATTAAAATAATTTACACTTTTGTAAAATCAGGAAATCGATGAATTTATAATTTATTTGCTGAAATACCCTTCAAAACCAAATTCTTTTTGTCAAGTGGTAATTCCACTTGCGGTGTTTCATTCATAGTAGTTAGCTGAACGAAATTAATTCAATATTCATCGCGATAAAATTATTATTCACAATGTGCAGCAAAATACTAAATAAATAAGTAACGGCCATGTTACAAAATTTTACAATTTGTAAGCTTTAATTTAAGATTAGTTTTTACGCACAAATTGTAAACACAATTTGCGTTAAAGACTAATCTTAAATTACTGCTTACACAAAACCGAAATGACGATCTGTCGAAGAAATGAACGGGTTCCATCTTTACCTAAACTTAAACCTAACTTAAACCTAACGCGAATCAAATCACAAATTTGACCATTTTTGCTCGGTATCGAGCGTATCAACAAAATAAATTCCAGCATAAAACGTTCAAACGTCGATTCACACGAGGTGAATCGAAGTTTAAACTCATGCAAATTTCCCAGAGAAAAATCAAGAGAGAAAAATCGAGAGAGAAAAATCCGAACATGGCGAACGTTCGAGAAAGAAGCGCGCGTTGCCGTCTGGGATTGCACTACCGCAGCGATCCACGCGGCAAAAATTGTAAACGGAGTTCGAACCAACGCAGGGAAGCCAAGTCTTTACTTACTATCAACTGTTTAAAATTGCGCAAAGCAGTTTGGGTCACCCGTGACGTAAATGTAAAAAAAAATTTCCTCGCTGTGTTCACACGCATTTTAAAAATAAATATTTCACAATGTTAAAAAATATTAAATTTATTACGAAATTTTGAACATGAACTTCGTGAAATTACGTAAATTAAATAAATAACACCGTTTTATACAAAAATTCATAACGCAAAAAAAAAAATTCAAATAAATAAATAAAAACAAGTTTTTGTGTTTCAAATTTGAAATATGAAATTTAAATCAAAATTTTACTTCCATTACTCACGCTGAGTAAAAACGAATAATTTTTTGTGCAATAACAAAGCCACAATCAAATAAGATAATGGTCAAAAATAAATTATATTTACCCGAAACAGATAATAATCCGATGATTTAATTTAATTTTGATTAAATACCGTACTTGATCGTGGTGCATCACGATAAGTGATTGAATTAAATCATCAGTATCACACTAGATGGCACCACGTGTCTTACTTCAATCGTTAAAATACAAATAACCTTCACGTAGTTTAATGGGAAAACGCTAGATGCCCTTGACAGCTGCGATTACACGTAAAACTCTCGTGACCAAAATTTTTCTACTTCCTACGAAATCGTTATCGACCTGACATTTTATACCTCTCACTTTAGCTCGCGCTTGTTGCAAGAATTGCTTTTTAAACCATGGTTAAAAAATAGCTGATCGCAGTCAACTGAGCGGTAGGAGGAAAAAAAGAAGGCTAGATCCTAAAATAGTTGTCTCGTAAGTGAATTTTACTTTTGAAAGCAACTTTTCCGTTTACTATTTTTGTACACTGCCACATATGTTTTTTAGTTTGGTTTCGGTTTCTGCAAAGTACAGTTCAAGGTTAATTTTGAGGTTAATGTGAAGGAATTTTATAGCAGATTAGTATTTAGTTGAACATATTGGTGAGTATAATGTACACGAAGGCAGGATGTTTAAGTTATTAGTTATTCGAAACCATTGGAAACAAGAAAACGAGGCGCGAGAACGGGAAAGTTCCCGTTTGTCGTCACGCGATCGTGACGTAATGGTTGTGGTCGCGATGGCAACAGCTATCTGTTTTTTTTATCGGTTTCAGATAATAATAAGTTTGAACACGTTATCTCAGGATGCTTTTTGAAGGTTTTTCACACGCAGCTTAACCTGAAAATATGTATTTTTTTTTTTTAGTCAAACGAAATGTCATCTAACGCGAATCGAGGGCGAGGAGGATTTCACAATTTTAGAGGAAATCAAAATAGAAGTGGCGGAAACCCGAATGCGAGAGGAGGAAACCAAAGTAATAAACAACTGCATCCTGAAAGAAAAGGTCCACAAAATCAGCAAACCCATAGAAGTTCACAAAATCAGCAAACTCACAGAGGTGCGCAAAATAATCAGGGACAGAGAAGTCCACAATACCAAAACGTTCAAGGCCAAAAAGACACTCAAAATCAAAACAAACAAAAACGGGAAGAAAATCAAGGAGATGCTCAAAAATACAGGCGTAAAAGCAGACCTCAAAATCGTCAGCAATCGCAGCCGCAAACTACAAATGTCGATAAAGAAGTTGTAAACAAGCTTGCGGAAGTTTTGTTCCAAGCGTTGCAAAATGGAGCGACTGCACCTCCTCAGTGGAATTTCATCAATCAAGAACTCAAGAACGAAGAAATAAGAGACGAAGACGAATACGATGATGATGATGATGATGATGATGATGATGACGATTCTTCAACGTATTCCTTGGCATCAAATTCCAAATCATCCCAAAAAGAACAAAATTTTTTGGGTTTATCTCAAAGCAGTTTTGGCGATTTTTATGGCTTATCGCAAAACGATGAGTTTTCAGGGAAGAAAATGTCGCAACAAAACGTTCAACAACAGATGCTTTACCCGAATTTTTTCCCCAAAGTGGGAATATTCTGGGATATTGAAAATTGTCCTTTGCCTTCGGGTAAATCGGCAATGCACTTTGTCAAACGCATGAGAGACACTTTTTGCAACGACCATACTGAAGAAAAATTTTTAGTCGTGTGCGACACGCACAAACAAGCAAGTGGAGTCATAGATGAATTAGAAAAAAGTTTAGTCCGGATCGAACACGTCAGTGGTTCCGCAAAAAACGCCGCTGACGAATGTCTTCGGCGAAACATGAGAGAATTCGCAGAGAACAACCTCGCACCTGCGAAGATAGTTCTCATCACCGGAGATATAAACTTCAATTCAGAGCTACACGATATGAAATATAAAAGACACTTCAACGTAATCCTAGTCCATAATAAACAAACGTCTGAAGCCCTTAAGCTCGTTGCATCCGAATGTCACGAATTGGAAGAATTTTGCGTGAATTTACCTGAAAGAAACCCCCGAGTAAGCGAAGGACCAGTAATTGTTAAAGTTACCCATTTACCAAAAGACGTGGAGAGAGGAAAAATTAAGGGTCGGTTACATAGATTGGTGAATACATTTGGAGGAAAAGTAATAAGACTTTTTGATCCGCCCAAAGAAGCAATCGTGCAGTTTTCCTCACGTACTGACGCGTTAAGAGCTCAATCGTCTTTGAACGGAGAAGATGTGCACGGCTCAAAGATAAAATTATATTTGATAACAACTCCCAAAAACGATAATGACGAAAGAGGCAATCGAGGCAACATTGGTAATAATAATAATAGTACCCAAAGCACGCCACCGAAAAATGAAAACAAGCCATGTGTAGAAGTCAACAAAAAACCAACAACAGACGAGAAACCAAAAGTTGACGATCCGACCGGGAATCCTTGTTTGGTTTCCTTTTGCGTAAATGAAAAAATAACGATCGAGAATTTGCGTCAAATACTTCTAAAGCACGTCGACGAAGTCGATTGCCTCACCTTAAATTACAAAGAAGGTAATAAATATTGTTACACGTTCAAATGTGCGAGTTTAAATTCCGCGAGGAAGACGGTGAAAAGTTTGAATCAAATCACGTGGCCCCAATTATACGATGTCCAGAAACTGCAAATCAAACCGGGAGAAGAAAGGAAAATCTCAATCCCTACCTCGGTTCCCGTCGTAAATTCGGACCTGCAAATCTGTCTCAATCTACAACACCAATATTTGTCTTCTCACGAAACCAAAAAAAATCAAATGACCAAAAGACTCGTCTTTCTTAACTCCATCGACCAACACTCATCCAACTTCACATCCCTCTTAGCCCAGGAAAAGGTGACCCTGATGAAGAGATACAATCTTCTCGTCGACATGGAAAAAGAATTTAAGTTAACGAGTAATAATTTACTTGCCATTTTACAAGATAGAAACCAGTTACACGATTCATCCGAGACATTTCTCATGGAGTGCATGCATCTGTCCAAAGCGTCTCCGGTTTACGCTTACCGCAGTTCAATCATGACCGCATTCACAACTAACCCTTTCACTATTTTGTCCGGAAACCCTGGTTGCGGAAAATCAACTCAGGTGATTCAATACATGTACCAATTGATGGGGAATGAGAAATGGCGAATAGTTTGCACACAATCTCATAAATCGCTCGTCACTCTTGTTGGGAGCACGGTTTCGCAACAGATGAAAATGGATAAAGGGATTAGTTACAAGCTATCTCAATCGAATGACACGAAAATTTTCTTCGTCACCGATCGCACCTTGATGATCGAATGTTTTACGCACAGAGTGTTGAAAGGTTACACTCACATATTGATCGACGATGCTCAAGAAAGAAATTTCTCCACGGAGATTCTCCTAGCTTATCTCAAGATAATTCAACCCCTTCGCAAAGATTTACGCGTGATGATTACGACGACTCCCGAGAGATCCTTAGCTCTGTCTAAGTTTTTTTACGGTTGTCCAATCATCAATATTGACTTCCCGTCATATCCCGTGGAAAAAATATGGCAAACGCCAAGTCAAAATTACGTGAAAGAAGCCATCGCAAAAGCGATCGATCTCGTTTCATCCGAATCGACTGGGGACGTACTAGTTTTCTTACCGAATGCGTCTGACGTGAACTACGCGGCTCAAGTTACCACCAAGAAATTGGAAAAGAAGGATAAAGTAAAAGTTCATAAGTTACTGCTAATCCGCTATTTCGCGCAGACGTACAAGAATTTACAACGGCAATCGGATAATCGAAACATCATCTTCGCCACTGGGAGATTAGAAAAGATTATATCGCTCCCGAATGTTCGTTGTGTGATTGATTGCGGATTAACGACCGAGTATAAAAAAGAAATAAATTGCAAATTCGCCGAAACTAAATACGTGACGATCACATCCGCCGAAACTCGAGCATCGAAGGCTGCGCTCAACTCTGTTGGAAAATGTTTCCGATTCTACTCGGCTCAAAAATTTTCTCCCATCTCCAGCCAGAATCGAAACTCCGACGTCGAATTACAAGTATTATGCATCCTTCGTTTTGGATTAAACCCCTCTTCGTTTGATTTCATTGAGCCTCCGACTAATTTCCAAATTCAAGATGCGTTGATCGCCTTGAACAAAATCAAAGCGGTTGAGGCAAACTCGATCACCGAAAAAGGATCGAATCTAATCAAACTTCCGGTAGATATTCATTTATCCAACGTCATGGTAGAAGGAATTAAAAGTAAAATCGAGTACGAAGCTCTTTGCTTCATCGGTGTCGCGACCACCGTTCACATGTACACCGTTTTAACAGCCGAAACGACGAATCTTGGCATGAAAAATTTAATTACATTAGTAGACGATTACGTGCAATGGTCTGCGATGAGCGTGCCCGCTGGAAATGAATTTCTCCAAACCAATAAAATAACTCGAGCGACGATGGAAATAATCCACGAACAAGTTCTGGAATTACACGCTGCGATAAGTGAAATTGGCTTCGTGTTTAAATTAAAAAGCGCGAATAAAAATTGGAGAGAAAAGCTGCAAATCATCGTAGCGAATTGCTGGTGGAACAATTTATGCGTTCTTCAACGTCCATGCGACAACGTGTACACATGGATCAATCAAAATCAACAAGTTCGTCTTCTGCCTTCTTTAGCATCGAATCAAAGTTGCTCGCAATTTGTAATTTTTGAAACTTATTGGAAAATGCGGTCTGGGGAGTACATGGCTAATATCGTTCCGATCGATGAAGACATTTTGAACGTAGTTCAAAGTGGGAGTGTAGTTGGAAATATTAAAAAATTGACGCAACAAGAGATGAGTTTGGTACAGCCTATTGGACACCACATCATGAAAAGCATCCTCGTAGGTGGAAACGGACTACAGAAGATACAATGGGAAAAGAAATTAAGCGATTTAGTGAACGCAACGGTAAACATATCCGTTTTCCAGAACAAAGGCGAGCTAAAAGTCTATTGCGCCTTAGAGCACAAGACGAGAGTGTTAGACGAGTTGCACCGAGCGATCGAAAGCGCGCGCGCAAAGATGGCAGTAGAATTATGGGAATTTTGCATCTGCAAGCAAACTGGGATGAGGATCGTTTGGGGAAAATCAGCAACAGTTTTTCAATTTCTGATGCCCACCGATTTTATGACGGTCATTGTATTTACTCCAGAAACTCAAGCGACGAACGAGATTCTCGACATGTATCGCGTTCATGGACAAATTGTTCATCATAGCGAAAAAACGACTAAAAATAAGAAGCAGGTGAACATAATGTTCAATAATCCCACATCAGCGATGCACGCTCTTGGACACAAAGGGAAAAAATTTTCGACTAAGCCTCGACTAGTGAACGTCATGCATGCTAACCAAACGCCCTCCTCCGTAATTTTGAACGTCACTTGGACAAGACGGAAAAATATTGGCAACGCGGTTGCAATCTTTGAAAAAATTCCACAACTTGACTTTTCAAAAATACGATCGATTAAAGGGTTCGAAGATGCAAGCGTAAAAGTCGATTTACCGAAGGAGAGAATAATAATACGAAATTTGAAGAATACGTTGTCGAAAGTCGGAGTGGAGTCGGGGGTTCTGAAAGTGATAGTTGACGACAAGGTGAAAATCGAGAACATTCAGATGACTCAAGAACCGGGTTTCCAAACGAGCGAAGAGGAAATAGTCAAATTGAAGAATAAATTGAAGAATTTATTCGCGACGGTTTTTGGGAATAATGTAGTGGTCACAGTGAAGGATCCGAATTTGAAAGACGACACGTGGTCTGCGACGATTTCAGTTAACAATTTCCAACTAACTCGCTCGTCACTCGACTCCATCCGTGAATTGACCATGGACGAGTGTCAGATTCACTTTACCACGAATTATTTTTGTTGCATTTTTTGCGGGTCTGAGTTACTCGATACCGTCAGAAAGGATTTTGTTGCTGATTTGGAAGAGAGAAAAGCATTACGACAAGAGAAGAGTTACGATTTGCGAGTGAGCACGTCGATCGAAAGTACTGGAAAAGTTGTAATAAAATTCGAAGGCAATGATTTGGAAGAAGTTGCTGCGTCCTATCATTGTCTCGCACACAGATTGAGAGCCTCGTTTATCGATGTTTCTAAATACGAATTAACTGAGAGATTCAATTTTGACGAAACGAAAGACGATTTGATGAAAAAGTGCGCGTTGCGCGTGAAGACGTTCATTGGTTTCAATAAATTCTCGAACCAATTGGCGGTCGTTGGTGACTCCGAGGTTGCATCGGAAGTAGAAGAGTAAGATGCCCTTTTAAATATTTTTATCTTCAATATTTCTAATTCTTTTTCTTTTTCAAAGGATGTTACAGTTAGAAATGGCTATAACGCAATCACTGGGCAACATTGAGATTTATTGCGGTCAACCGAAGGGACTAATCAGGGAATTAGTCAAATTATACGAACCACAGTTTACCGGTTTCTATAAAATCGCAGGTGTTACTCAGGTCAAATTCAACATCGAGAGTAAAACACTCAGATTATGGGGCAGTGAAGCAACTGCGAACAAAGTAAACTTTCACATTTTTTAAAGTCGTAGCTGTAAATAAACAACTTTTTTTCTGCTCATAGATGAACGACATAATAAGATCGGTATCGTCTAACTTAGGACGTTCTTCTGATAACGTGCAAACTGCGAGCGAAGTATGCCCAGTTTGTTTGGACGACGTCCATAAAGCGGATCACAATTACAGAATGGAATCTTGCGGCCACGCCTACTGCTTTCCTTGCATGTGCGCATTCGTAGCCAATTCGACGCCTCCTCTTTGCTGCATGTTTAATGTAAAGACTCGCTGAACTCCTGTTCTAGAAGTACAACAAAACCTGAATTGTCTTAATTTGTTGCATGTTAGAATTGTTCAGCGCCAATCGTATTCCGCGACTTGACCAATTTGCAACAAGAATGCCCGCTCGTATTGAGAAATCTCGCCGACAGAGCAACTGCTGTTTATTTGCAACAGAATAAAGCTGCATTTTTCTTTTGTCCGATCCCCGACTGTGACGGTATTTTAAAACGTCTAACCACGGAAGAGCATTGCGCTAAATGCTTCAATAGAATTTGCTTCAGGTAAACATCAATAATTAATTTTTCTTTTAAATTGATATTTTGTTAAACTGAAACGTATCGTTTTTTTAGGTGCGACGTTTTGTATCACTACGGACAAAGTTGCACAGATTACCAAAAAGTGAATACCGTAAGTTTATGGATAAATTATTGACCACCAGAAAAAAAATTTTATACCAACTTTTTCTTTTTAGCAAACTTCTCACACTTCTATTCACGCTGACGAGTCGTTAAGCGATCCGAAAATTAATCACGAATCAAAAGAAATCAACGCAAAACCAAACGAAAAGGTACTGTGGGCGAGCGATGACGAAACGAAATCCAACGAGGATCCCGATGACTCGATCACAATCATCGAGCCATTTAACGCTACGTCTAAACCCAAATTAGCTATCGTGTTTCCAAACAAATTCCTCGATCCTCAACCGAATTTAACCTTCGGAACTAATTACACGGACGTACCCGCGCGCGATTCTTCGTCTCCATTAACAGCCACGACACCAAGTATCGACTGCTCGGTTGCCTCCTCGAACCCACCTGTCCTAAAATCGATCCTAAAATCGACAGCTGAGAGCAAGACTCTTCCTGCTTCGACTCTGAACAGTAATTTAGATAATTACCATTCTCCTCCAGCAAGTCGCATTACGTATGTAACTGGTCGTCCACTCATTGCTGAACATTCTACTACACCAACAACTTCAAATTCGTCCAAATACACTTCTAACTCCACATCTCCTCTTTCCCAACCTAAGTCTTCTCCCACTGCTCCAGTTGCACCCACAATTCCAATGGTACCCACAATTCCAATGGTACCCACAATTCCAATGGTACCCACAATTCCAGTTGCACCCACAATTCCAGTTGCACCCACAATTCCAGTTGCATCCACAATTCCATCCTTACCAAATCCTTATAGTCAAAGTTCCAATACTTCATCGAGACCGTCGGGTTTCATTTCTTATCCCTACCCAGACATACCTCCAGTTTACCCCGCTGCTTCAGGAGGATATTTGAGTAATTCGCGGATGAACACAAACACGACTTCCAGTGGAGTATCTGCTGGAACATCCACGAACCTTCCTTACGGATATTCAAGTAATTCAGGAAATTCGGATTTGTATGGCAGAAGTAATCCTACTCAAAGACAAAGCACTAATTATTCGAATGTGTACTATCCTAACTCGGATAGTCAGAGAAATAAAAATAAGAAGAAAGATGACAGTTGCGTTATGATGTAATCTATGTGAGTTATATTTTTGTCTCTTTGCTTTATAAATCCACTCTGTAACCCGGATTTTATTTTAAAGTTAACTTTTTTTTTGTGGTATTTTTCTTGGTTATTTGTCATCATTAAATTTAAATTTTTGGTTTTTTAAATCTTTGTAAACGTGTAAGTTGTTGGGAGTAGATTTAAGAGTAATTTAGTTGTAAATTTTATGCAAAAATTTACAACTAATGTCTTGTTATCACAAGACATGAGCTTAAGAAATGAAAATTTAAAAATGAAAATTTACTCTTCGATACTCTGAAAATCTTAGTCTCAATAACAGGAAAAGTAAGAAGATCAATTAATTTTTAATGAGTATTATAATTAAGTTGGTTAGGGTTAAGGGCATATAATTACAATGTTTGCTATGTTTAAACTGAAAAATTAATGCATAATTAATCATTTACGAGTTGTTTAAATCGTTAGCGTCTCATTTAAATTAGAACTGTGATGTAATCTAAAATGTATAACCTAGACGAGAAATAAATTTAACCTTGTATTTCGCTCTAAAAAAATAAAAAATGAAAATGAAAATTTCGCAACAAACTTTCTTTTAAACAGGAAATTTTTTCCTCATTTTTAATGTTTTTTTCTGCTGATACAAATTTTTTAAATTTTAAATTTGATGGGATAAACAACGAACTCGAGTGATAGCCATCAGTTTCCACAATATTTGCAAGATTTGCAAATACAACTTTGCGTGTTATTTTTTTTGAAAACTACTTGGAACATTTATTTGAAGCGAATTACGTCGCGTCATGCGCTGTTTTTGCATAAGATGACGTCAGCGAGAATTCGCTTCCCTCAACCACACACGCATCTCGTTCTAGTTCGCTTCGCGACTCCATCACAGCCAATCACAGATAAGCTTCTAACATCACGATTCCAAATGGCACCCACCGCACGATGGCAAATAGCTGCTGTGCAAAAATTACTTCAAGAAATTAGACTATATCCTGTATTATCTGACAAGCGGGATATCAATTACAAAAATGACAAATTGAAGCAAGAAATTTGAGAAGAAGTTTCAAAAAATACTGGTTACACTGGTAAGTGAACAAGAAGTCTCGTTGTGAAAATGACCTACTTAAGCATGCTTGTTGTTGTATACCGTGCTTTACAACAAATTAATACCTGATAATTACACGTATTAACTGTACAACGAAATATCATTTATTCATGTTTTTTTTCTTCTTTTAGTTGCAGCGATAAAAACTTAATGGAAGGGCTTGAAGGATACTTTTATAAAAAGACAAAAAGCAAAAGAAATTGGTTCTGTTACAACATCATACGTGGTTACATTCGGATTCAATGTTTGAATTACTAGGTTCGACACAACCTTTAACTGAAGGGTAAATAATATTTTGCTGAATTTAAAGTCGTTGTCAATAATTATAATTTTTTTAGAACTATAAACAAGTACTTTAACATGACAGAAATGGATGACATTGCCACCAGTGAAGAAAGTAATTTAGCTACAGCGGTACGATAGTTACAACGATAGATCAAGGAAAAGGCAGAAAAAGAGATTGTCTGCAGTCAAACAGTACAATGAAGTGCTTCACGTAGTTGATGAAGATGAAGACACCAGAAAATTAGTTGGAAGCTGCCAGTAAAGTTTGCAACGTTTTAAATTCAAAATTACGAGAAGCTGACGAAGCAACGGAAGTTAGCTAGGGCTATGATAACAAAAATTCGTCCAGATAAACGAGATGAAGCTATATTTGAATTCATTTCGAATTTATACCAAGTTTCAACAAACACAAGTGAAATTTATTGTCAAAATAATAAACTTCCTTCGAAAATACTTTATTTTGGCTTATTTCTAATTCAAAAATCAAATTTCTAAATGCATTAACCTGATTTTTTGTACACCATGACAACAGGTTAGTCACTTCTAGATGGCGCCAAGAAACAGGGCACATTAAGTTTAAAGCAATTGAAAATACACGCTAAAATTAAACTGTTTGACATAACTCCTTATTATGTACAGTACATGGTTATTGTTATTTGCGAATGATTTCTCCAAGATCTCTTTCGTTACTGAAAATTGCAATAATCGAGAAGGCAAGCAAACGCTTTTGCGCGTAAAATTTCATGTGTTAAGCACCTGGAAGTATGAACCATTCTAACCAAAATTCAATCCAGCTGAATACCGCTGAATTATTTTAATTCGTTTGTTCGCCACAACGTGGCGCCTACTGCCAGTAGCATCACGGGTCGGCGACGCAATTTAAACGTCCATCTACGGAAACACGAGGAAATAACAAATATTTTCACCAATTTTTGTGGTTACAAAATGCACAGAAATTTTGTTATCACAAAAAATCATATTTTGGGGTGTTACAAAAATATAAGAACAACATCTCAAATTAAAGGTTTACAAATATTTTAAGCAATTTTAGTTATGCTTGCTGTCACCAGCTGTCATTACATTGATACTAATTACAGTTCGCGCAAATTTTAAACCAAATTTTGCCCAAACAAAGTACTCACAAAAAATACCAGGAAATGCTGCAAAATAATTTGGTTGCTGTTGGTTAAAAAATAGGGGGACGCACTTGAAAGTATCAACAAGACAACGCCTCCATCTAAATCATCGAAAACATGGTTTCAGAAAGAGAACATTAATGTCATCAATTGGCCATCGAGGAGCCCTGACATGAATCCTATTGAAAACTTATGTTTACAAGCAAAATAAGCAGTACCACACAGTGAATGAGTTAAAAGGTGCGTGGAAACAATTAAAACTTAGCCAATTAAGAAAACTTGTGGAAACCATGCCAAAAAGGTTTTTTCAGCTCATAAAAGCGCGTGGTGGACTTATAAAGTTCTAATTCATTTGTAAAACTGAATTTGAGATGTACCTATATTTTTGTAACATCCTAAAATATTATTTTTGGTGAAAAAAAATTTCTGTGCATTTTGTGACCACAAAAATTGGTGAAAATATTAGTTTTAGTGTGTAAATACTACATCTATGTCAAAATTATATAACAATTAAGCCTAATGGCGAAATAATATAATTTTTAAATTTTTTAACAACCATTTTTATTTAGAAACTATCGAAACCGTGTCAATAATTCGATAATACGACATTATTTTAGTTAACTATTTCCAAATACATTATGGGTATAATCCGTACCGAGAATTATACTTTCAATTACTTAAAGCGTTAAAACGAGACAATAATATCCATTAACGGATTTATAATTGCGTTAATTCGTTAAATCCGACGTAACCTATACGCGAACCTCAGTGATGCGTGTTCGGTTCGAGATGGTCGGTAAAATAGTTCCGCCATCACAAACGTTATTTGTTCCGAATTGGCGACGGTTCTCGGTATTTTTGCTCGGCCTCATCTGCTTGAAGAGGGGGAACAAAAGAGTGTAAAACCGGGATTGTCTCGCGTGCTCCGCCAAGGCATCGATTCTTATTCGCGGTGTTTTTCAAAAGCCTAAAATTTTAAAGACGCATAACTGTCAAGAAGAAAAACGAACTAGTTTTTAAAATAAATCCCACCAACCAAAATTAAAACGTACTGTGCCAATGCCAACAAAGAACGCCATAATTTACCTCCCAGTTAGAATTGGACCAGGTAGCTGAACTGGGCTACTTTTAAACTGTTATTTAAATGAATACGATCGTTTGTTAAAGGGTTGTATATTTGTCATTGCAGTGGGCAAAAGGTGATGATTTCTCCCCGTGGGACGCAATCGGCGCCCGGGTTGCGACGCGGGCGGCTCGGCGCGGGTGAGCGACGATTTCTCGGCCACCCCCCATCGTTTGGTGCCACAAACCGAAGGAACAAAAGCGGAGAAGAATGGGAAAGTGTCCCGAGGCAGGACATAATCACGATGAATACGAGACAAACTCATTGAATTCAACAGAAGGGAAAAACGATGATGGCACCATTAGTATTTTACAACCGCGTTCGATTCACAACGGTCGTAATGGAGGATTTACGTTTTTAGAGTAAAATAATATTACTACTACCTTGGTAGAAAATCTTAGGTAAGACCCAAAAATCGTGATGGATGTTTTGATATTTTAATTTATATACGTTTTCGCTCATCTTGGGAGGTGTAGCCGGTAGGGGTTGGGTACTAATCGAACTAATCATTTGCTAGGACATCACACATCTCATAAAACTGCCTCGTGATAAGGTTCAGCCACCACCTCTTCGCTTCTCTGCCAGAGGCGGACGCAACCGACGTCGACCAATCAGCGACCGCCAGGCCGCGCCTCGACACCCCTGCCGATGGCCTCAGCACGAGGTCTCTCCGCGCCAAACTCACTCACTCAGTCTTGCAAGCCCAACATCGAACGAGACACGAGTCACGGAATATCGACGACCAAACACAAACAAACCAACTCTCGTTAAATCTGCCGGTGTTCGACCGAAGATCTCAAACCGACATCGAGTTAATGCGCGAATGATAGCCATGTCTAGCACACTCAATATGAGGCCGATCTTCGCTGGTTATCCATTCCAAGGTAAAACGTTTTGATTTTTTTATAAATTTAATTAAATTAAATCATCGTAATGTCGTGTAAAGACATTAGATATTAAAATTGCAGCTTTTGCACACGTTGATCTAAGGTATTAAGTTGTAGAAATGTAAATATTTGTGAATATTTTTACTACCGAACGATTAAGTCGTAAACGAAAATGAAGATTTATGTCTCGAAATGACTCCGATTACACGAATTTAAACATTTTGCGTGGGTGTTACGAGCTATTAGAATGTTTTGGGTCAATTTGAATGGAAAATTTTGGGGAAGAAAATCCAGTTCGTTTTTAAGACTGACGAGTTTGTGACGCGAGTGAGTGTTAAAAATGTAAAAATTTGATTCCAGTTTATTACCCCGAATGTTACTTAATTTAGCAGAGATAATTTAAGACTTTGAGCGTCAAAAATTTACTCGTCTAGGCTTAAACTAATAGACCCGCGTACAACGAACGCGAATTAATTTTCACGTTAAAACGAGCGGTGAAAATTTGCAAATTTTCAACGATATATTTTATTAGCTGACATCCGAATTTTATTCCCCCTTACATTTTCCTCGCTGTTTTGTTTGCACGCCAATCTTTTCTGGGCGCGGTTCGAGAATTTCATCGGTAACTATGGAAATTAATTAAATTCCACATTTCAATTTTTCTTTTTGAAAAAAATAATATTTCCATTTTGTAGCTCGCTGTCATTTTTTCGAGGCGGTGATGAGTTGTGCACGCGCGACTCACTTTGTCCATCGTGAAATAACTTTTTTTTGAAAAAGAAGTAGCGAAAAATACAAAATAAGTCTTATCTCGCGTCGCGTCCATGTGTTGGTTCGTCGGTCCCTCTTTTTTTGGTAAAGAGGGCGTCTATTGTCTTAGGAGCGAGGGGGAGTTAAGTGATCAGTGGCGGTGAGTTAGAGGGAAACGACTTCGTTCAAGTTACAGCCTTCCTCGTACTTTCCTTCATAAAGATCACACGTGGCGATTCCCGAGTAGTTTGGGGACCAGCCAAGCAGCACGCGCTCGGCAAAACACAACCCGACTTTACAATCGGAGTCGTCTTTTGGGTTCGGCAAATGGTTCAGTAGGAAACTGCTCCTAGTTCATTTGAGATGTTGGTAGTAGGGTTGGATAACTTTTTAAAAATTTCGACCACCGGCAACTTCGAAAGAATTTTTAAGTCTTTATTTTTGCGGGGTGGAAAAACGTTAAATTTCGGTTAAGCCCACCCAAGAACTATGTCTATTTTGATTTTTTGCCACGTGCAATGCTGGGTGCGATTATGAGGGACATTACCTGACAGAAAAGGCCGGCGATTTGTCGTAATTGTTAGTTATCCATGTTAAGCCCCCACAGGGAGAACGAGCTCAACTGTCAGCCGGACGAAGGCATCTTAATGCGGCGTTGTTTGGAAATCACAGACTCGGTGGTTTCGCGATTAATATTCAACGCAACGCTGGCCGACGAGGGAAGCCGCCAGCCACTTTAATGAACAGTTTATTACGTTTTTCGCACCAAAGCAAAAAAACAAAAAAACATTGTGAAGGGCAGATGTGAAGTGAGGGTAGATGTTCACACCTGAAAGAAAAAGAACACGTGTCATTAAATAAAGAAACTTATTTACACTTACAACTGAGGTGTAAGCAATTACGCCGTTGATAATTTAATGAAGAGAAGCGATGACATTTAGAAGGTAATCAAATAAACAACGAGTGTTTGAGGAGATTAGGGATTCAAACCAGCGTTGACGCCATCGAGTTTGTGATGGCGGCGAATAACGGGCCGAGGACGAGCCGCTTGGGCGGGCTGGTCGAAGTGCACGGGGTCGGGGAATAAAGTGGAAGCGAGTAGTGTCTAATTGAATGATGGCTCACTTCTCCGGCTTAGCTGCCAGTGACAATCGGCCAAAGATCTAAAGTGACCCCCGGCTCATGATTATAGGGTATCAATGTCTGAGTGGCGCTCGGGCGGGACGTAAACCGCGGGCACCCCCTCGGGTGAGTAGAAAATGGTTCTTTCGTCTATATAAGACTAAGAGAAGAGTTAAAAACTTTGCGTTTACGTTCGGTGATGGATTTTGTTTCGCTCAGCGAGCGCCGAAGGACCACCGAGCGAGCGGTGATTTCGCCACGTCTTTGTATAGTGGAGCAAATCATTAATAAACGTGCTGGACCGGAGGATTGCTCGGTCACCAAAGCTGCTCACAAATGAGACCGTTTTATTTGTTAGGCTAAGTCCCCGAAATCCGCTGATTGATGGTCGAGAAAGGCGAACAGCGAGTTCACACCGTCGAAACGATTTTCGGGCGTAAAAAACACGTCGCCGTTTTCTGCTCTTTTATTCCATTTTTATTTCGTCCATCGGTTGGGTTGGTGTTGGAGGCCAAAGTGGAACACAAAGAACGCAACTATTCCGTTGCGTTTGTCATTGACAACATTTTTTCCCACTCTCTCTTTTCTTCGCCGCCTCCTGTTCTCCATCTGTGGCACGGGGAAAATGAAAGCTCTTTCTTTTTTCACATTTGCCATGTTTTTCTCGCCCTTAATGCGCCATTTGAGGCTCCTCATTTGCCTCGCCATCACAGCCATCTTCATTTAGACGAACAAATGACGTCCTTGTTGATTTTCAAGTTGAGACACAATACGAGGTGTATTTTTGTTGCACGCTCGACCGGAACGGCGATAACGCGACAGCAAACCTCGGACATTAACGCTGAATATTCGACATTTAAGTTTTATTTCGGGCGCTGAACTATCGATCGAAGTCGTTGCGCTTTTCCTCGTGCGTTTTACGTACGTATTACGCTCACATACCAGGGAAGATCTCTCTCAGCAGCGTCCGGCAGGGGGTCTCCGCGCGAGCCCGTCATTACGGCATTAGTGCTTAATTAATTAC
>JAQIWS010000309.1:0-27721 GCA_034696085.1 Stigmatogaster subterranea | reverse complement strand
ACCACTTAGGCGAAGAAGCCAGGAAATTATTTGATGAGGCTCAAGAAATGTTGCAACAAATAATTCGTAATCGTTGGCTGCAAGCATGTGGTGTAATTGGAATTTTCCCAGCTAACAGCGTAGGTGATGATATTTATGTGTACGACAATGAGGTATTTCCACGGGGGGAACCATCTGCAAAATTTTACGGATTACGGCAACAGGTAAGCTCGGAATTAACATAAAATTTCCTGATTGGTTAAAAATATTTATATTTTAAGGTTGAAAAAGAGGATAATCCGAATGATCCCTATATGTGTATTTCTGATTTTATTGCGCCAATGGAGTGTGGTTACTCCGACTTTCTGGGAATGTTCGCAGTTTCTTGTGGATTTGGAGTTGACAAATTATGCGAAAAGTATAATCGGAAGTTTCAATTTCTCGGAACTGTTCTAACATTTACTTAATTGTAGTTTCAAGAAAGATTTTGATGATTACAAAATTATAATGGTAAAAGCTTTAGCTGACAGACTTGCTGAGGTAGCCACGCTAAGAGAAAATTATTTTTCCTCGTTGTTAATTAAAAATAAAAATAACTATTTAATAGGCTTTTGCTGAAGAACTTCATGCGAGGGTTCGAAGAGAAATTTGGGGATATTCCAGTAATGAATTACTGGACAACGCAGACTTGCTCAAAATAAAATATAATGTGAGATAATTGTAACTTACCTGTAGTTGCAACTGAATGCAAACGCACAATTTCTTTTAAAGGGAATTCGTCCTGCACCTGGTTATCCCAGTCAGCCCGACCATACTGAGAAAGAAACTATGTGGAAATTAATCAATCCACATTCGTCCGCTGGGATAATTTTGACTGACTCGCTGGCTATGCAACCGGCTGCTTCCGTATGTGGATTGTACTTTGCTCACCCCAATTCAAGTTATTTTGCTGTAGGAAAAATACCGAAAGATCAGGTAGGACAATTAACTGAAATTCTAAAAAATTCATATTTTAAAATACATTACTAATTTAAAAATTTGAAAAATGAAATTAATTGGCATTAGTACAGTCTGGTTGTATTTTTGATATTTATAAAAACCGTGTAATTTGAGAAATTTTATCAAATCGTGCTCGATGTCAAATTGGGGTGCTTTTGGTGAATGAACTTAGGACAATAATTGATAAACTCAGTTTTAGTCTCTTAAACTAACTCTAAACTTGCAATAAAAAAAATTAGAGAGTGCATAAAACCATGCATAAAAGTAATTCTTTGGTACGATAATTGATTTCAGATCGAAGATTACGCAACTAGAAAAAGTATGCCTGTAGATGAAGTCGAAAAATGGTTGGGTTCAGTTTTGGCATATTCGCCTGATGAACCGCAAAGATAATGGTTTAAAATTAACGACATATATTTTTCTATATAATTATAATAAGTTAGTTATATAACTTTGCCTTATTACGATTCTGGTGGACATAAAATTTGAATAAATAACTACTTGAGTAATATGCTATATCATATCAGAGTTTTGTTGTTGTTTCTTTTAAATATCTTTTGAGGTCAAAATAGTTTTTAAATAATTTGCTGGAGACACTTGGTTTAAATTACAGTACATGTGACAAGTCGAGAAATTTCAAAGGGCAATGACTGTACACTGATGAAAAGAATTAAATATGTTTACAAAAAGAAATTATTTTGATCACGTGATGAAACTAAGCTCAATAATATCAAGGTAATTGAGATTAAATATCGCGCAATAGTTTTCCTGACAGTGAACTTTTATAGTTTACAGTTTGACAAGACGATTCATTGCTAATTTGATGATGAGATGAGATTTCTCTTTGCAAGCGAAGCTCACACTGTCCTTATCACATTCAGTCAAGAGATCAGTTGCCTTCTTCAGCGGACGGCTTGTCTTCTCTTCCGCAGTAGTTTGTTCAGTGAGTATTAACATTTTGCCAATTTTTCTAATTTTTTTTTAAAAGTTTTATTACGTGTTGGTTGTCAGTACTACGTGTTTGAAATCAGTAGTGTTAAAGGTGCTTGAAATTTAACTTAATAATCTACATTTTATATTACCGTAGTACATATTCTGTGATAGTCTTTCTTTCTCCTCCCTCCAACCTCAAAATAGTTCTCGAGGTCTAAGGTCAAAGGTGATACGTTTTCCTGAGAATATTCTTATCGTTTAAAATTTGATCTTCTGTAGCGTCCCGGGTTCTAAATATTTTGTCTGACAAGTAAACTGTAATATTTTATTTTGTTAATTCAATAATTTCCTTAGATTAAGATGAAAACGCATCATCTTTACATTTTTCTTGGCTATTTGTTGCCTGTGGTCTATGGACTCAGCACTGAAGACATTTTTCCTTTTGGTATTGAACATGGAGATATTCCACTTGATAATACCGTGGACGACGTTAGTTCACAGGAATTCCAATTAAAAGTCCCAATAGCATTTTATGATGAGACTCATAATAGTTTATTCGTAAGTTACGGAAATAGATTTATAATTTCGTGTAAGACAATATTTGATTTCATATTTTTGTGAGTAGATCAATTCGAATGGTTTGGTCTCATTTTTTACCGATATTCCAATTTTCTTCAATGTTCAATTCCCAATGGAATATCCAGTGATTGCTCCTTTTTATATTGACGTGGACACAAGAGGTTCAGGTACAATATTCTACAGAGAAACTCACTCTGAAGACATTTTGAAGAAAGCAACAAAATATTTTCAACAACATTTTACCACCGCTGCGTCATTCAATGCCAGAAGCGTTTTTATAGCAACTTGGGATGCAGTTGGGGCGTACAATAACAGAAAGGATAAAGTACGCTCTTCAACTCATTTTCCTGCAAAACATTTTTTAATGAAGTTATTTTATTAGGTGAATACTTTCCAAGTAATAATTGCATCAGACGGTCAAGATAGTTACGCTGCGTTTTTGTACTTGGATATACAGTGGATTTATTGCGAAGGAAAATTTCCGAATCTGCCAGAAATGAGAGCACAGGCAGCGCTAATGGCTGGTGATGGACGTACCACTATTTTACCCGGATCCGGCATTGACCAGATTCGAAATATACACAAGTAATAAAATTTTAATTTTGCTATGTCATTAACTTTTAAATTTCAATTTATATTTGTTTGTTTCAGAATTTCAAATGCAGGCGAAAAAGGACTGTGGCTATTTAAAATTGGCAATACCGGTGCTAATGGAAACATACAACTGCCCGATTTAAATATTGCCGAAAGTAATTAATAAAAATAGAGCCATAGTTATTTTTTACCATATTAATTTTTATATTTGATTCTAGCTGCGGTTTCATCACAAATTCCTCAAAATTGTGTTGTTGGGGCTGCATATTGTCACCTGAACGCAAAATGTGTTGATTATAATCCTGGTTACTGTTGCGAGTGTGATGAAGGATATTTTGGAAATGGCAAAAATTGTCTCAAAAATGGTAAACACAAATTTTCTGTAAATTTTGTGTAAATATTAATTAAATGTTGATTAATATTTTTCATCTATTACTATTAGAGGAACCTCAACGAATCAGTGGGAAGGTATCGGGCAAATTAAATGACCAAACGTTTGAAGGATATGACATGCATTCTTATGTTGTTACTATTGATGGTCGCGCATATACTGCCATCAGTGGCGTGGATGAAACGATTGGTTATGACATGCAAACTTTGTTATCTATTGGCGTTGTCATAGGGTGGGCTTTTGCCACTCGTAGTGGAAATATTCTCAATGGATATCAAATGACTGGTAAAAAGTGTATATAAAGATGTAAGACACATTTGACAATTCTAATTTTACACTACATGCACAGGGGGTGTGTTTAACCACACGATGACAGTTGATTATCCGCAAACTGGCCACCATGCGAAAGTTGAGCATAACTTCCTTGGGTTGGATATTTATAATTATATTAGAGTGAATGTAAAAATTCAAGGAACTGTTCCATCAATTCCACACGAGACTAGAATTGAAATGGACGATTTCTCTGAAGAATATACACGGACTTCACCTGGTATATATTTAATTATAAATTGTTTTTGAGTTGCCTATATAATAATAATTTTTGATGGTCAGGTGTAATTCGTTCGCACGCCACACACACTTATCAATTGGAAGAGAGCGATATTAAAATTCCATTTGTCGTCGATCAAACGATTTCATTTGACGAATGCGCCTTCGGACCAGTTGATCCCACGGTTCAAACGGTCAGAGTTCGCGTAACTCGAAATTACATCGTGTACGACGCGAAGGAAACTGTCATCAGATATGCTGTGCTTACGATGATGGAACCGTTGACTAGTAACGAATATTTATAGAACGTCTATTAAAAATTAGTTAGCAACCGTCTCTATCTCTTATTTAGGTAGCAATCCCTGCGAAAATGCTGGTGATCAATGCGGCGATCACAGTTCGTGCGTTGTCGAAGGAGATGACTTTAGTTGTTTATGTGATCCTGGATATGACAAATTGTACGAACAGGTTAATGGCGAAAAGTCAACATGCATTGGTATAAATTTATTTTGATTTTATAAATATTGCTATCTACACACAAGATTTTATAGATATTAACGAATGTCAACAAGGAAGTGATAATTGTCATGTGGATGCTGTATGTGTGAATCAACAGGGATCGTTCAGTTGTCGCTGTAGGCCTGGCTACTCGGGCGATGGAGTCAATTGTTTAAGTAAATTGTTCGATAATACTTTATATATTGTATAAATTAGTAGTCGGTACAACTTTTTTTTTTTAACCGTTGTTCTCTTTTGCAGAGTTTCTGTCATGTTCTGATTTGAACTGCAATGAAAACGCTGAATGTGTACAATTACCAGGTCAAACTGCTCATTGCCGGTGTAAACCGGATTTTCATGGCAATGGATTGGTGTGCGAGCCAATACATGTTGCATGTAAGTTATTTAATTAGCTTTAAGACAGTGTTAACATAAACAAACTTTTTTTTTTCAATGCAAGCGGACGACTGTAGAGAAAATTTGGAAATATGTGACTTGAATGCCGATTGTGTTTATGATGAGGACTCGGGTCGTCATCATTGTCAGTGTTTAGAGGGATTAATTGGAAATGGATTAATTTGCACTGATGAAACAGGTTCGTTTTATCGAAAATTCCGCATTTACTCCGGTAATTTATTTTAGTAAGTAAGAATTTATGTTGGTCTATTTTGATGTTCAGATACTTGCGACGTCTTAAATAACTGTCATCCGGATGCAACATGCGTTTATGACGACGCCTCCTTCGCTTATTACTGCGTTTGTAATACGAATTTTAAAGGTGATGGATATTTAATTTGCGATCCCATTGACCCAGGTAACGGAGGTGAGTGGATTGTTAACGAGCTCATTGCCATGCACTTATTGTTATTAACTGACGTACAACCAAACCAGATGGTGGTAATGGAGACAGTTGTAACGTTCTCAATAATTGTCATCCCAATGCACATTGCGTTTACGATACTCGCATCAATGAATATATATGCCGTTGCACTGCTGGGTATCAGGGAGACGGTTACAACTGCGAAACTTCTGGTAAAAAAATTATTAATACAAAAGAAATTTGGAATACATTTCTATTCTTAATTTTCTTTAATTTGCAGAAGTAACTTGTGATACTGTGAATATTTGTTCAGTGTACGCGAAGTGCACTTTGGATTTAAATTCGAGTAAATACGTTTGTCGCTGCATCGAGGGATATTCTGGTGATGGAATAGTATGTGAACCTCAAGGTATAATTTTACATCAAATTTTACATCAAATAAAAAAATATTTTTTGTCAAGTTACAAAATACTATCAATTTACTACACAATTTTTTCTTTCAGATGAGTGTAATACTGATGAACATTGTGACCCCAATGCCAAATGTTTATTTGATAACGTTGTTCGTCGTTACTACTGTAAATGTAATTTTGGGTATGCAGGGAATGGCAAGGAATGCTCTCTTGAAGCAGGTTGGAAATAAAATAATTTTGTGCAATTCTATTACGTTACTAATTATTATTATTGCTATTATTTGCAGAAGTAGCCTGTAATATAGTTGATAATTGCCACCCAGACGCAGAATGTACTTACGACGGTGTTACTCTCACCTACGTGTGTAACTGCAAATCTGGTTTTCATGGTGACGGTTACTATGCATGCGATGAGTTAGTGACTCCTTGCAACATTCGAAATAATTGTCACGTGAATGCTGAGTGTGCGTACGATGAAAATGAACGAGGATATCGTTGCCAATGTAACCAGGTAAGAAAAATTACGTTAAATATTTTGGATTATTTTAACAATTTTTGTCAGGGTTTTATTGGCGATGGACTTTCATGCGTGACTGGACATAGCTGTCGTGACGATCCATCTGAGTGCGACATCAATGCGGATTGCCTTCCTCACCCATCACTTAATCAATACTCCTGTCAATGCCGTTCTGACTTTCAGGGGGACGGATTTACGTGCAACCGTACTATTTAAAATTATATTTTATTTTGTGCGTGGTAGGCTTTGTAATATTCATTTTTATTTTAATAGCTATTCCAACATACGACGGAAATTTCCTTTTGCTAAGTCAAGGAATGGCAATAGTGAAAATGGTTTTAGATCCATCGACAGAACCATCTCGTCCGATAGTTTTAATTCCTTACCAAACTGCAGTGGGCATTGACATTGATTGCTCCGCTGGACAATTTTACTGGGCAGACGCGTCAGGAAACGTAATAATGCGCGCAGAATATAACGGATCCAACATGCGTTCAATAGTAGACATAAGTAAAGTAGCTCACGAAATATTTTGCGCTTTAATTTACCAATAAAAGTTTTCTTCGTTAACAGACATCTTATCTCCAGAGAGTGTTGCCGTAGATTGGGTAAGTGGCAATATTTTTTGGACGGATTCCATCAAAGACACTATTGAAGTATTAAGATTAGAAACAAAAGAACGAAAAGTCCTCTTTAACACGGATTTAATGAATCCGAGAGGAATCACGGTTCATCCAGGAAAAGGGTAAATATTATACTCTTAAAACAGAAGCAAAAGATTTCATGTTGCTACATCAACGTTTGCAGCAAGATTTATTGGACTGATTGGGAAAGAACTGCTCCAAAAATCGAGTCCGCAAATATGGATGGAACCAATAGAGAAGTTTTTATCGGTGAAAATCTCGGGTTGCCTAATCTGTTGACAATCGATTATGACAGGAATGATCTTTGTTGGGCTGACGCAGGTTTAACAAAAATTTTTTTTGTAAATACAGTAATTTTCGTAAAGATAATCTCGGGATATTCCAGGTACTCAGAAAATCGAGTGCATCAGTCTTAACGGACATAATCGTAGAACTGTAGTAGCACCAGTACCCTATCCATTTGGCCTTACTAACAACAGAGACACATTATTTTGGACCGACTGGGAATCGTGAGCCATTAAAAAAAATAATTTTAGTTTTCATATGAAAGCATTTCGTTTCTGTAATCTAGAAACAAAATTCAAAGTGCATCCAAAATTGCTTACAATCTCAACGCCCCACTAATCTCGCCGTTAGGCACCCAGAGAAAATTGTACGGACTCGTTTACGTGCCTGAAGTGTGCCCTAGAGGCGGTGAGTATCAGATTAGTATTGAAATGTTTGGTAATATAAAAGTAGCATCAGTAAATAAAATCATTTCGTCTTTAGTGAGCAATCCTTGTGCCATCAATAATGGAGGATGCAAGAATCTTTGTCTTGCCAATGGTCATGGAGGTCGAACGTGTGCATGCCCAGATGAAGGCGATAAAACCGAAGATGCTTCTTGCAATGAAATTAGTTAGACAGCGTGTAATCAATCATCATATATCGTAGTTAAAAAATCTGCGTGATAATTCAGTTTTGAACAAAACTAATTTATGGATACAATTTGTTTGATGAAAGATTTCAGTAAATTCATTTACATTATTCTTTACTCCATTTTGTTTACAGAAGCAAAGTTGATAGTAAATAAATACGCAGAAAGTAATGTAACAAGTTAAATTTTCGTTCTTAAATCACTATTTTCCCACTTTCCCTAATCTGGAATCAGTTTGTGGATTTGCGGTAATACTCTGAACAACTACGATAGCTTCGTTAGCCTTTGTCTGAAGATCTCTTAAATCTGTGATGTATAACCACCTCAATATTTTTGCTGCTTGGTTGAGGACGTAATCTACAATTGGATTGCAATGTTAAAATACATTTAATTCCTCGTTCTAATTACCACATGCCTCCAGCATCGAACCCTAGATTGGTTTCTTGAATTAGTTCTGGTTTCGCCTAAATCAAAATTACAACTATTACGCAATGTTGCGTGATATTAAGAAACTTTCAGTACCTGCTCTGAAGAAGCGTTTGACGCTTTAATGGCGTCTTGTGTCATACGTTGTGAAATAAGTCGACTGATTGCCTGAAATTAAATCCAATTAACAAACCATACTACCGTGTTAATCGTTAAAATTTACTTGGAGAGTCAGTAAGTGGTCAGGATGTTTGCCGACGTTCAACAGTTGAGCTAACGCATTTACTCCATTTTTAAACTCCGGATCGTCAACTGCAGAAAGTACACGTTTAAAATTAAACAATTTTCTGGACACTTTTAGTTTGCTTACAATCGAGATTGTCAAGCGGATTTGTTGAAATCACTTGCGGCGTAACATTGCACTGACTCTTTGTTATATTTTCTGCCGTTTGTTCTTTATAAGTTTTTGCTGCAATATTAATTTCATCAATTACTTATTTGCTCATCAAATTAACACCATGGTTACCGTTGTCTCCGTATTCTGCTCGAACTGCAATTCCTAACATCCAGTCCAACACTGCGTACGCATCGCTAGAATCGTCACCGGGATATTTGAGATCGATTAAATACTACTCCGTACAAAAATAAAATTGTAAATTTGCAAATCGTATTGTCTTAACTTAACAAGCCCACGAACCTGTTTATAACTATTTTGCCAGTCTTTAGCTGTAATATTTTTAAGTGCTGCTCGATCTTCAATTTTGTAAAATCGAATTTTTTGATCTTCGAGCCAAATTATTAAACTGCGAAATTCTTTTGGATCTGCAAGGAAATTAATTACAATTTTATCAATAGAATACATCCATATAGTTACCATGGATATTGACATTATCAGGTGAATGAAACTGTAGAGCTGTTAATTTTCTTTTAAACATGTCGATCGCAAAGGACGACCAACTCAGACAGGCAAAGAAACAATTAAAAACGTTTATAAATGACACTAGAGAGCGCAATAATGCAAAGAAAGCTATCTGCGCTATCTTCCGACAATTTTGTGAAACATCTTTCATCTTCAACAGGTACAAGGTACAATACAGTGGTTACAATAAAAATTGCAATGTTCGGCAAGCAGCAAGAAAATACTTTCACAGGTCTGTCGTAATTTTAAATATAAATATATCTTTTTGAAGTGAAATATTGCATTGAAAAGAGATAAATTTGCATATTGTAGTTGTGCAATATACCTTATTAGATTATCATACAGCTAATTGAAGATAACTTTTTTGTAGACCAAAACAATAGCTCTTTTCACGTGCTCGATAACAGATTCGTGGGTAAAAAATCTACGAAAATAAAACATTTGTTTGGTTTTTAAATTTGATTTCTTTTTGATTTATTAAATTTTAACAATATCTTAAATTTTTTTTGGATACACTTATTACATAAAAATATTACAATTTATTTTTTTTTAAATTTGTTAATTACAATGCTTTGAGTAAACTGTACTATCCTATTAATGTCGTACTTTTATTGTCTTGTGACAATTCTCACTGAATTTTCGCCGGGAACAATATACAAGCTACATCTTTTCCCGCCTGGTCCACGAGTTCGTATTTGATGTTAACAAAAATCTAAAGTTAAATTAAAATTTAAAAAAAAATTATTTTTCAATAAAATTCATTGTGGATACACTATTTACACACTTTGGGGTATGCTTTTTTAATTTCCATTGAATTTGAATAAAGGTATGATGCACCATTATCGAGTGGGCATTTTATTCCACTTCCGTTACATGCATCTGGATTTGGTAATGGAAAAGGAAATGGTACCCCTCCAATTATTCCATGAACAACTGCCTTTAGTGACGTAGCAGCTTCCACTGCCAAATCGAAACTTGAATTATTTGTTTGCATTTTGGATTAAAGTAATTTGACAACTTACAGGATTTAAACCCCAACTTCAAAGTGACATTTGAGCCTGACGGTAGCGTACAAACATTTCCACACGGTGGCTCCATAGCAACACTCTCCACTTTTCCTCCAACTGAGCCTATAAGATAATACCTTATTATTTTTCTTATTTATCAACAATACAAATAAAAATTAGTGATACCGCAATCAGAAATATTACGACTAATATTTCCTGCATTAGCTTGTTCTTAACAGTTCAATTAACGATAGCTTACCACAGTCGGAGTATTTCTGAGCTTCAGAAAGACCGTGACATGAAAACAATATCCCGAAAACTGCGAAAATTATCCAAGCCATTTTGTAAAACAGACGATAGTTCTTCTGACGATACGAGGTAAGTTACGAAAAATGATTCATTTGCTCGAGTCTAGAGTCACGTGCGTTTGATCATTGATTGGGGGCGGCCCTTGTTAATATAGGCTAAAGTCTATCTACACTTGAATCACAAATTTCTTGTAGCGGGATCTGGTTTATTAAGATAAGAATCTTGATGCGTTGTGAGAGTATAAAATACCTTCGCGTTTTCCCACCCACGCTTGGTCTAATATCACGCCACCAATAAGTACACAAGCAAAGCCAGCAAAATAAACTATTTTCGTTTAATTAAAAAATTAACATTTCAAAATAGTACTAAAAATATTTTTTTAATATTTAAAATAACTTAAATATTTTGATTTGTGTTAAATAATGATTTTATCATTTTCACGAATGTCATTTAATCATACCAACTAGCGCCCTCGTTCGGTCATTTTGAGCGAGTCTGTCAATGACCTTATGCGCTCGTAGTGGTGTTTGAATTTTATTCTTTAGCAAATGAAGCTTTTAAGAGATGTGATTAAGGACGTTAGTAGTAATCGTAGTAGTCATGTTTAGCAAAAAACCGCATGCAGATGTCAAGAAGTCCACGCAGAAGCTTCTAGACTGCAAAAAGGATACTGCAACTCGCCTTAAACACCTACGACTTGTCCTGGGTGAGTAAACAGGATTAAAATTATTCGTTTTCCTTAAACGTCGGTCTCTTCTAAATTCATTATTTTAAAGCTTTGCCAATCGAAACAGCTGATAGATACGTTTAAAAAATTGTAAATCCGAGTGCAACAGTTGTTACGGAAATAGATTTAATTGTAGTTAAGCCGTGACGAAATCTAAGTGATGGGTGTTATAACTCGGCACGTTTATGGATTCCGAGAGCAAATATTTTGCTCTTTATCATTTCAATTATTTAATAAGGCGTTTGTATTGCAGATAATGTTGATACGACGGAAGCTAAAAATTTTTTCGAAACCAACTATTGTCATATTTATTACATATTTTACGATCAATTCATTACTCTCGAAAGTAATGTAAAGCAAAGAGGTGAGTTGAATAATTTTTTTTTTAAATACAAATTTGCTGTGTGGTATGTTTTGTTTCATTTAATAACGAAAGACCTTGATTGTGCTATATAAGCAATCTGTGTTGTCCATCCTACGTTCCTACATTTCTAGCTTGACGACTTGCAGCTGCATTTTAAAGAGGAAATCAGATTACTCTTGTTGCAAAATCCTCCTTATTTTGTTTTAACAAGATCTGATTTTATTATTATAGCTCACAAATCGCACCGCGAGGAATTTGAAGCTATCTTGTATATATTTGAAGTAAGTTTTTTTTCCTCTTTGGTGATAGATTATAATATTGAATGAAATTTATTTAAATTATTTAATTGACCTTGATTTAATATTTCTTTCAGAAAATTCTAGTTTTCTTGCCAGAATTACTAGCTCGAAAATGGCAGTGTCACAGTATCGGTCGTATAATGAAAAAGTTATTACATCCAGGAAATAATTTTAAGGTAATTAAAGTAACAATATCGTTGGAAGAATGACAAATTGCGTTTTTTTGATGTAGTTGCGTCGTGAAGCAATGCGTCTTTTCCTACTATGGTACCAAGCGTTGGGTGAAACTGCACCTGCAGAACTTCATTATATTTTCAGCTGCTTAGTTCCTGGTTTGCAAACCGAATATTCCCTCGAATCAATAATCGAGGGTTCATTTGGTATGGGAAAACATTCCACTGAAATAGGTGAAATACTGGAACGCGTCTCAATCTAAATTTAAATTTTTTAACGTGATTTATTTAACGTGTGGATGTTACAGTTGCTGTAAATCCCGTTGAAATTGTTCCGATTATTTCACCTCAACTTGGAGAAAAACAACCTGAGGATGCTACGAAATATTTCTTAGAAAATATATTGGAATTAATGGTTACGCAGGTTTGAAATTATTCACTTAACACAAAAATAAAAGAATTGTAGCAGGCTCATAAAAAAAATTTGATTTCTTTTTCAGGTGACAAAAATTGAATGGCGTGATAAATCAAACTACAAACAACAGCGATGTTTTAATTTTTTATTCGAGAGATTTAAAAGGCATTATTTACTGCACATATTTTCTGATTTTTCATGGTTTACTGATTTGTACAAACCCAATCTAGGTACAAGTATTATTACCATAAACATTTTTCCTAAGCTAGTCATTAACAATACGTTTTATTACCTTTTGTAAGATCTCCCGGATCTCAGAGCCGATATCGAGGAAGAGGAGAAGTTAGATTACGGTTCCAGAGGAACGTCTTTGTACAAGATTGCTGTAATTCGTTGGGTTTCAGAATTTACTCAAAATGTTAAGAAAACTGAAGTGCCAATGCAAACTGCTGTGTAATGATTTAGTCCTACATTGCAAACTGTTTTTTATTTGAAACATAAAATTACTAATATAATTTTGTTTTTATAGACCTGCAATAGACGAAAATGTGGTTCAAGATCAGAAATCTGTGATTGTGTCTGATTTAAACGCAGCAATAGAAAAGGAATCTAATTGTTCTTACAACAGTGCCGAAGATCACACTCATTTTGAAAACACGATTGTGAGAGATACTCTTTATTCTAGCAGAGAAAACGTTAATTTCGTCCATGAGATATTTCGACAGGTGAAATGTTCGACGAATTTAAAGAAAGACTTTATTTTACAATATTCAATTTCGTTTTTTAGGCTTTTTTATTATCTTTTTCTCATGCATCCACAATGAAGAAAGTAATTTCAGTGTACAAAGATTGGATTGATAATAAGGGTTCCGAAAGACCTCCGTTTATGGTGGAACCATATGATGGTTTAACCGTTGCTTCTCGTGACGACCAGCAAAATTCCAGCTTATCGATGCCCTTAGAAACTGGCAATAATTTTGAGGTAACAGAATATTTGAATTTTCCACGTAAAAGAGTACTTGAAAATTCGAATTTCAGAATGTGGGCAACGAATTTGTGATGCCTTCGAGAGAGGGAGTAAATATGCGGGGTCGTTTGAGGAATGATTCCTACCTTGGGGCAATTCATCGTGAACATCTCCACATAAGAGCCGGTTTGCAAAATAGTTTGCAAATTTTTATTTTAAATGCAGCAAACGTATTTTTGCTCGAAAATAAGTCTAACAACAGCCAGTTATTAGACGATCAGGTGAACTATACGAAAGTGCAATAACGAACGATGTTAATTAAAATTCATGTTATTCATATTTTACGTTTTGATTTGATTTGATTATAGGTTGATTTGTCTAAACGTGTGCTTAATATATATCGTTTTATGGTGATGAATGTAACGATGGACCAAAAAACGTGGGAACAATTGCTCTTGGTGTTGCTTCAAATCACGAGCTTAATTTTGAAGGCGATTCCTCCCGTGAATAAGCACGAAACGCTAGGTGGACAGTTGTCTTCGACTTTGTTACAGGTAAAAACAAATCTGTTTTTTATCTTCTTTTGGTAACACTTCGAGAAGAGATTATCATAGTATTTATGACAATCGCACGGCATTTGTTACCTATAGCAAAAAGGTTGATGCCTCGCTGCCAAAGTGAAGATAATATTATTTTTCGCGCAGTGGCCGAGACTTCCCACAAAAATTACGTAGCTCGAATTTATTTATAATTAATCTTGTATTTCAGACATTAATCGTAACATGGATAAAAGCACATTTGAATGTTGTGATCTCGTCGGAACTGTGGGATCAGTTTTTAAGTGTTTTACATTCGTTGACTCAGTGGGAAGAACTCATTAAGGAATGGGCGGTTAGTACTTGACAACCCGCACTGTGTGTTAAATTTTATTTATGAAGTTATTTTTTTTAAAAAGAAAACTATGGAAACACTGACAAGAGTGTTTGGTCGTTTGGTTTACTGCGTTGATCTCAGTGACCTTCCTTTGGACAGACCTAGTGAACAAAAGCAAAAGAAACGTAGAGGTCGTTTAAATCCAGGAGATTCGCGTTCAACTTTTTCTCGTAGTTGGAGCCGACAAGGACCGGAACTTTCCGCGAAGCAGAAAAACGACGATATTAATTTGAGAAATAATTCGTCTGCAATAGTATCATCAAATAAAATGAATGTCAGAGAAAAAGATGACAGTCTGTGTGATTTTCAGTTGAAGTTGCAATCTAACTCGACTTTCGACAACTCAGGTTAATGCGATAAATTATTCAATCACAATTTCAGTTATTTAAGTTACAATGTGGTAATTTTTTTTAGGTATTGCATCTGTTGCTCCCTCAAGACAATTGGATCGGATGCGAACAACTAGTGGGGGTGATCACGGGCGAGGAGTCCGCCATTCTAGCACGGGGTCTACGGCGAGAATTTCTCGTAGTGTGAGCGAAGGAAATTTGGCTTCAAAGCACAACTCCAATTCCCGCCGATCGTCACGCGAGTCTCCCGTTAATGTTCGACCTGTATCGAGTATGTAAAAGAAAAAATAATAATTTCAGTTGGTTTGCATTTGATATTTATATTATCTGTACTGGCAGCAATAGCGTCTGCGGAGGAACACGACGATGACAGAATAATAAGCATAAATGCCGATGATTTCATGAAAAGACAAAGTCCACGAGATCGAACTAGTCTTAGGCGTAAAAGTAAATCGCTCGAATCTTTGAGATTTGGAAGAGGTTAGTGAATTTAAAATTTATACGTTAGAAAAATGAAAAATTGCTTGTTGTAAAATAATTTCACGCCACTTTATTGATTTAGCATCATCGACTCCATCTTGCATGTCTGAATCATCATATGAGTGTCGTTCCCGAACACCATCACCATCTCCTTCAAGTGGTTTAGAAAGCAACAGCATCAAGGATTCGCCAATGCAAATTGATGTCATCGCCGGGGACAATTCATGCGGTTCAAGTGAGTAAATAGTTAGTTAACACAAGTACATTAAATTAGCATTCCTTTAGAGTTTAGAGGGACAAAAAAAATTTTTGATTTAAAAAAATTCATTTTATAGTGTTTTAGTAAATTTTAAAAAATAAGCATCCAAATTATTTTACGGGAGTTCAAATTACATCAGTGATTTGTGGATCTCTGAATTGAATGTGACAATGAGAAGTAGTGGATTATATAACGTAAACATGCAATTGTGTGAGCCAGGATGACTGCGATTTATAAATAAGAAAAGTGGAAAGTAACACCAGCCATTAAGAAATTTATCTTCCCATAAAATGTTATGGTTCTTGTGAAAGAAATCACACAATGTTGTGTTGTAAGCTTTCTTTTTGTTTGAATCTGAATTACCGGTAACGTCTTTTTTGAAAAACGAAACAAAGCTGCTCTAGCATATGATTAGACGTTGGGAAATGATGAAAATGACGCTTAATTCCATTTTGTGGGCGTGTTAACCTTGAGCTTTTGCGGTGTTTCATTGATAAAGCAGGCGCAAGTACATTATTGCTTATGAATAAATCACATGATGACAGTGTATTTTGCCGCTGGCAAACGGAACGTGATAAGCGCAGTGGGAGACCTGAGCTTTTTCGTGATTAATTGCAGTCGTGATAAAGTTTTATACTGACAACCATGAATGACCATCTTGGACACTTTAAAAGACTCAAAATAGGTGTGGGATGGAGGAGACATAGTTCTGGTAAGAAATGACTCAAATTTAATTGGTTTTTTCATTCTTGGGCGGTTTCCAAATTTCAAACTGAAAAACGTGCCAAGTTCTTAGTACATAATTTTATTTGGATTGCTGTTATTGTTGATTGTGTTACATGATTTCAATTACGATATTCTACGCAATCAATGGTAAATTTTTTCATGTTATTTATAAGAAAATTGTGTTGTTTTCTCTTTTTTCAATCAGTGTAAATAACACGAAGTACAGTACTGAAATTGTTTTTTCGTATTGATTTTTGACGTTGCATTTAAACGATGTGATATTTGTTCAATTGATTGAATGTCATTGCTATTGGATTCGTTTCTCAGGTGAAATACTCGATGAAAATCGTGAGGAACATAAAAGCATAATGTCAGGAGGAATGACTCGAGGGTGGTTACCTGACGTTGCCGTTGTGTTGTGGCGGAGAATGTTGGGAGCCCTATCTGATGTCAATCAAATTAAGGATCCTGAAATTCATGCCCAAGTTTTTGAGAGTTTGATAGATTTGTTTGAAACTCTGGTTAAAGTAAGAATAAAGTTTTTTTTTTCTAATTAATTTTTAACTATTTTAGAATAAAAAAATTTGAAAACATTAATTTAGATTCGTGAAAATCAAGGAGTAACTCAAGACAACCAATCGACGCCTCTACCACCCGATTATATTCCTCCGTTGCATATGATTTCTCCGTGGCTCTTTAAGGCGTTAACCTTGTCTGACAAATATCAAAAGGGGAAGTTATTTTCTTATCGGTTATTGTGCACCATGACGGTTAGGCGACAAGATATCCCATTAGCAAGAGATCATCTTATCTTTTTTTATGGTGCTTTGCATCGAGGTTTAGTTGGAACTAATCAGGTTTGAGTCATACAAAATATTTACATAGCGAATATAAATTTTTGACGTTAGTACTGTTTTAAATTTTAGGATGTTATCAACACGATTGTGAAGTATTGCGGGCCTCAGTTTTTCTCGTGCAATTTACCCGGTTCGTCGATGCTTATATTAGATTTTATTTATGCTGCGGACACAATTCTCTCCTCTACTGAGCTTAACGGAGTGCCTCGAACCGAAGTGGCGTCCATACTTGGCAGTTTACTATGTTTTCCACACATGTACAACGAAATGCAAGTTCTACAACCTAACGCGTCCGAATTTGCTCCAATGAATACTAAAGATTCAATGGTTTGAATTACAGTTTTTTAATAGTATTATACGTACTGTAATTGGTATTTTTTATTCATGTTTGTATATTATTGACAGGATCATATAATTAACGTGCTTTTAAAAGCAGGAAAGCGCGAACCAGCTGGTCTGGCTCGTTGTATTGCTATTAGTAGTTTGGGAATGTATTTACACGCCGAGCTTGTTCATGGAACGTACCACAGTAAAATGAAGGAGACAATTAATGTATTACTCACCGCTCTCAGGGTAAGTTGGTCCGTGGAATTTGCTGGTTTTATACATCTGTAAAATTTGTGCGATGTATTAGAGTGTAACAAATACGAATCATTATATTTGAGAAATGTGAAGGAGGAACAAAACAGCAAATCAAAATACACAGTTCAATAATCATTTATTGCCCTTCCATTTTTATTACGAAATTTCTGTGATTTTATTTACTATCTTCACAATCTTTTTCAGATATTTTTGTTACACAACCACTGAACTTTTACGACTTTTAATTTCTGTTATTATTTTTTTTACTGCACGCTTTTTCTTGTTTACAATCACTTTTTTTTTTTTTTTTACTGTTATTTATTTTGTTGGATCTTTTTCTTCACATTTAATAGCAGTCTGCCCCCGGTTTATCGTGTAAATACGGCTTATCAAACGAGGTATACGACTTTTTTATATTGCACAATTATTTTTTCAGAATTTCTTTTCTTTCTTTTTTCTAATTTGATCGTTACAGTTTTGTTTTGCTGTTTTTCCTCATCCTTCATCTTTTCTACCGAGCTGCTTTTATCTCTAACTTTCTACAGTCTATTTTTCAATCTATTTGCTCACGTGTATTTCTCAAAAGATTCAAAAACTAACGACATATTCAATACAGACACCATTTGTGAGTTCCGCTACCCAAACAATAGTTAAATTGATATTTCATACGTTATACTTTATGGCTTTACTGAACTGAATGTAGCAATTTTTGTTTTACAAAATATCGTAGTTGATTGTAAGCATGCAATGTATTTGTGTACCTGACAGAGATGTATTGTCTAGTGGTATGCAGTTGTAAAGTTTGTGACAAGTGATGTAATTGATATATATGGTTATAATAGAATATGAGCTTCTATTTTCAGTCGCATCTAGATTACTTTGGTCTTTTCCTAATTTTTTAAACTTTACTATTTATATTTTCAGTTTAACAACAAAATTGTCGGTCAAGTTGCATCTGATATGCTTTTGTTACTTTGTGATCATTCTGACGCTTTACTCGAACATTTCCCTGACGTCCCTCGCAGGATAGTAGAGGTATATACCTTATAAGAAATAGTTTTATCTCAAGTATTTCAACATTTGTGTACTGAATTGTTTTAGACTTTAGCTGGCACTTTAAACAGTTTATTACCAGTTAGTGATGCCTTATCAAGTTCAGAAGATAGAAAGGTAAATTCGACAAATTCACTGCAAAATCTTTTTGTCTATACAGCTTAAAATTTTCAGCTATTAGTGTCTATGATGTTTTGTTTGGGGGAATGGTGCATGAGATTACCGAAAAATGTTCTGATTCAAGAAGACAATGGAAAGTCGCTGCTGTTCGTTGTATTTAAGGTTTGTTAATTATTCTTAACCTCAACGAATACTTATCTGAATAAAAAATTAATAGGTTCTAAATACGGCGGTTTCTGGAAAGTGGTCGTATTCTTCGAGGTTTGATTTAACAGAGTTGGTCACCGATTTCGATCCAAATATTCAATTGGATAACCTCAAAGAAGGCACTTGCCACAGTCCACTTACTCCTAAGAGTCAGAGTACATCACCTCACCAAGATTTAGTCCCACTTTTAGAAACTTCTCCATCCCAATCAAACAGTAATTCACCTTCTGATGGACGTAAAGATTGGAATTCAGTCAAGCTAGCGGCAAAAACGGTTAGATTTAGATTTCACAATTTGTTACAAAAAATTTTAATACAAAAAAATTCGAATTTTTTCTAGATAATGAGTCATTTAGTAAATCATTTACAACATTTTCCAATGGGAATTGGAGCTGCGCGAATGACGAGTCTGGTCACTGAACATGATGACATTGATATAACAGGCGCACATGTTGATGAATTGTCGACTGAAATTTTTCATGCTCCGAATGTCCAAGTTAGCTCCTTTGCTTCAAATGACACTCTGTAAATTACATCTTGATTGTCTTTGTAGTTTTTCGTCTTAAACAATAGTACTCTGATATCATTCGTGGAGTTACCAGTTTTGGTATGTTTTCGAATCACATTTTTTTAACTTTAGACAGTTAAAAATTTGCTAATTTTGTCGATGTTAACCCCAGGAATTACCAGGTGGTGGGGTGACAGCCGGTTTAACTACTGCCAAGTCTCAAGTTCGCGTTATCACTCGCGACATGAGTGGAAAATTTTGTTGGGATTGCTCAATATTACATGGACCTCCGGAATATCGAAAAGAATCAACCGAGTGTACGTATGAATTTAGCAATTATAATCAACTGTAATTAATTTTTGGCGTTTACACTTAACTTTAGCATCAATTGAATTAACATCGCCATTCCAAAGTTTTAACGACGACTCGTCGAGAGAAAATGACTCCATTACGTCAGCGAATTTTCTTCCGCCGTCCCCAATTCTGCTCCCCAGTTCACCATTACGAAATACTTTGCGTCATCGAAAACCAGACGTGCTCCCACTTGCTGAAGATACGGCTGAAGATATGGACAATTTGGATGACGTAAGTTTGTAACTTCAAAAATTTTGCAACAAATGAGAATTACATAACTTTATTCGCAGTTACTACAATTTGTCGGACACACGAGTCCAGAATGTTTAGACAAACCTGGCCAAGAATTGAACAATCATTCTTTGACGCCGAGTGGACTCAATGTCGAATTGGAAAGTGATACCATGAAAACAATTCTCTATCAGCGCAGTTATGAAATGGATTTCGTTCAGCGGCATTGCGATGATTTTAAGTGAGTTTACTACTGGATTTGTTTGCGACAGAGGTTAATGCGAAAAAAATCAAATTTTAGTATGTCGGCGATGCCTAAAAGACCTTGTGAACCTCACGAACCTGATTCGCCGTTTCATCATTGCCGACTTCTCTTAGACCAATTGGGTTATATGTCTTGGGAGAAGAGGTATTTTATTTTCAGCTATTGTCATAATATTACTTTGACTCACTTTTCGTGTATTTTTGAACAGGCCACATTTTGATTTGTTAAAGAAAAATGAAAAATTGTTACGTGAATTACGTAATTTGGACAATCAGAAATGCAGAGAAACGCATAAAATAGCGGTAATTTATGTAGCTGAGGGACAAGAAGATAAAAATTCAGTTTTGCTCAATTGTGGAGGAAGTCAAGCGTACGAAGAGTTTGTGGCTGGTCTGGCGTGGGAAGTAAGACTCGTAAATTTACAGACATTAATTTTTTTTGTATTTAATTACAAAGTTAAAGTGACGATGTTTGTATTAAGGTTGAATTAGAAACACATACAGGTTTTATGGGCGGATTGCAAAAAAACAAAAGTACTGGTGACACTGCTCCTTATTACGCTACATCGTTTACTGAAGTTATTTTTCACGTGTCAACGCGTATGCCTAGCAACAATGATGAATCTAAATTGCAAAAAGTATATGAAATATACGTTTTACTTTTATTATAAATTTAAAACAAAACTATATTTGCTGTATTGCAGCTGCGTCATTTAGGAAACGACGAAGTTCATATTGTGTGGTCGGAACATTACCGTGATTACAGGCGCGGGATTATCGCGACTGAATTTTGTGATGTGCTCATTGTTATTTATCCGTTACCAAATAGATTGTACAGAATACAGATTAACAGAAAAGCTGAGGTTAGATTATTATTTTTAAATTAATATATTTTATTCGGATATGGCGATACTAAGTGAACAACTTTTATTAAGGTTCCATACTTTGGTCCCTTATTCAATGGAGCCATTGTTGATTATAAAGTTTTGCCTGGATTAGTGCGAGCGACGGCAATTAACGCGAGTCGAGCGAAACGTTCCATGTTGCCCTTTTATCAAACTTTGTAAGTTGTTCGTAATATTACACGAGACAAAAGTTTTAAAGAAATTTACCTTACCAGCTACGAAGAACGAGCTAAAGCTTTGGACACAGTGATTCAAAATCACAAGGATCCAACTACTTTCGAGGCCTTCACCGCCAACGTATTTTGCCCTGCTCATCCCAAGTCATTCCAGTTCGGGTTTAGCCGTGCCTTAGGTAAGTAATTTAAATTTCTCAATTTTAAACAAATTTAGTCAAATTGCTTTTTTTCCTCGATTCAAACGCTGTAACAACGTTGTTACAACGAAATTTGCTCGTAAAATGTTGTTGTTTATAGTTTTGAAAACTAATTTCCCAATTATTTGAAACATAAACAATGATACGTCTTGCAGGTAGCAGTTTTAATAAATCGAGTGAACATCCGTGTCAACAATCTTCCTCCTCCAACCTAGCTGCAGCGTTGATTGATTGTCACACGACTAGTAGTAGCAGTCCACCCCTTCGTAGTCGGCCTTTGAGTTTGTCCACTAGTGAACACCCTTCCCCCAGGGACCAATCTAGTAGAGGTATCTTTTCCCTAGGAGACCTAATTCACCCACACCTGAAGCGATGCGTGGCTGAATTTCCGCTGCGCATGCGCATGTGGTTGAGTTAAATTGTTTTGGTGCTCAATGTATTTTTATTTCAGTTGCCACTCATTCCTTCAGTTATTTACCAGCATCTAACCCAAATCCCAGTGAATAGACAAATTTTTCCCATGCTTTTGGGTACGTTGGTTGGAATTTATATTTTTATTTTATCTATCAATATGGTGAGTTGTTTAAATTTCGAAGAAAATATTTGTTGTTGTTATCAGCTGTTGTTGGTTGACGTATGTGTGCAGTACCAGTTGTAAAAAATATATTGTTAATATTTTATTTCCACTTTTCTTTTTTAAAAATAAATTTACTTATTTTTCCTTTTTTTTTTTAATTATTTTACAGGAAACGAGGGATCTTGTGAAATATCCCGAGGATCGCGACTGTGGTCGTTTAAACGGAGTAGCCCTCATAGATTTTCTTTCGATGCGTCGTCATTTCAATCTTCGTGATTTCTTCTTAATTCGTGAGTTACACATTGAAGTAAATAAATGACGCGCGGATTGTGTTTTTCCATAAAGTTTAATCGAACAGTTTAGTTGAGGGCGTGTGCGGTTTTGTATAATTTTCTGTCATTATTTTTAAACTGAGTTTAAATTTTTCTCTTTTTTGTTATTTAGTGCTGATTGCGCTTTAATTTTAAATATAAAATTATTTATTAATCTAGAAACTCTATACATACTCTGAAAACTCAATTTTTTTGTTATTTTTGTTTTTTGTTGTTGTTGTCCTTGATTTTTTTCGGGAAGAAGAAATTTTATTTCTAGTACTTACTCGAGTAAAGTAAATTTTATTCTATAGTCTGCAACATTATGCAAGGGTTAAAAATTTTCAATGGGTAAAAAAAAAAAATAATAGATTTTTTTGTTGACATTAGTCTATATTTCTGATATTGATTATTATTGTAAACAGTTGCAATTTGAATCACGTGAGACTTAAAATGTTGTACATTTTGTATAAAAAAAACACAAGATAAAAATTGACAGAAAAAGAAAGGCGGTGAAAGGAGGAGAAAAAAGTAAATAAAATATTCGTGAAAAAAAAATATTTGGTAGAGAAAGCTGAGCTTGGAAAAAAAAAGTAATTGATATAATATCGGATGTGCTTATCAGTACATTTCATCTCCCGTCCTAATACCAATTACAACTTGTTTTCTTGGTAATAAAAATCATACACTCTAATAATTTGACTGTTTATTTTGTAGTTTAGTTTTTACGACTAGTCACAGATGGCAACTGCGGCGCAATTGCGTGAATTAGAAAAATAATTTTTGAAACGAAAACAATTTTTGTAAAATGTTATGTGGGAAGTGAATAGATGGTGGAAAAAAAATTTAATTTGATTTTAATTGGAATTGAAATTGATCGTAGAAAATTTTTAAAAACGAACCGCTAATTATTCTATAATAGTCACCTACGTTTATTTACGAGGAGATGAATTTACACATTAGTAGGGAAATAACTCTTTTAATTGTGGTTTTGCGTACAGGCCGTGAATATGTTAACGAGCAATTTTTTTTAAATTTTTCAGCCCTTTTTAAAAAGTTGTCTTCCCGTTGAGAATTGGAAATGAGCGATTAGAAAAATTATTGCGCTGGTGGAGTTGGTATTTGGTTATTATCGTAGTGCATTAGCTCGAGTTCACCGCCATATTTCATGCACGAGTGGCCACATCCGACAACAACTTTTGATCTCATGATTGCTAATGAGACTCAATCCTCTCAAGAGGGGATAAACAACTCCCGCCGTCTCTCCTCCCTTTGTGCGTCGATACATTCGACTGGACTTTTCTCCCGAAACGCCTGTCAACTTTGCTTTTCACTTTTGCCAATTAAGTTAAGGAAGAAGAAAAAAGGTTTTTTGATTCAAATTAAAACGAACGCGTCTTGTCACGCAGTTGACGGGGGCACGCACTCTATGCCAAAACCCCTTTAATTGCTTTACTTCATTTCTGTAATGGGAACTCAATGCACTTTGTAGAACAAAAGCAGCGTCGACCGTGATTCTTCTTCGACGCTGATTGGCAGCCATGCTGATGAAGCGTACGCGAGGCCCACGCGCGCGCTTTTGTGCTCTACTAGGGTATTCCATAATAATATTGTGCGTGAGTGCGCAGCGATTTTTGCGCGTGATTACCGACTAGAGAGCGAAAGAGACACTCGGGCTCCCTCGAGAGAGCAGCCGGTCAGAGGATTCCCGCGTGCCGCTCATTTGCATAACAAAACGCAGCCATCCCGCGTGCCCGAGTGCTGGCCGACGCTGTTGCCAATAGCAATGAGTCATCGAAGGCGCCACGTGCTAGTCGCGACTCCCGCTGACTACTAATCAAACGCTGACGCCTCATTGGCTGATGAGATCTCAGCACGAGACCACGTGGAATTTGTTTTTCGTGGGAATTTTGTCCCCTTTTTTTCCCGTTTTTCGATCGAAATAGTTTTCCCTTTTTCGGCTTCGCTATCAGGTGGCGATTGTCATCCGGCGGCATTTCAAAGAAATGACTACGTCGTTTCAAAATGCATGCTCGATTCAGTTTGTGCAACGCGAGTATTTATAATTATTCAGGTGTAAAACGGCGAAACACCGCGTCGATGGAAAAACAACCGAGGCGACGACAAAAAAAAATTTTTCGTTTTTAATTTTAAATTTTTTTTTGTATGTTTACGTATAGCTTATCGTCAATTCCGATCCACATTGTAAATATGAGCATCGCCACGATAGAATATAAAAGAAAAATGAATAAAAATTTACCGAGGAAGAAATACTCCCTCGAAAGCAAACCCGGCATGTGGCTTTTCCCTCAATACACGACACACAAACCTCATTTTGATAAATATTTACCTTACAATTCGATTGGCAGCTGCTTTATCCACGCTGCTAGTCAAACTTTGTAGCGTGGTTTCGACCCAGAGGAACAATACCAAACACGGTTTACCTGTCACGTTTCGTAATTAGCTTTTTACTCCGTTCAAAGAAAATTTTTTTTCTTCAAACCGTGATCGACAACATTTATTTATTTTCATTTTCTCTGTAAAATTTCTTAATTTATTATTTACACGCCTTATTTACCGGATATCTGAAAATATTCTTGCACGTGTTCTTGCGTATGTCAACAATTTACACAAATCATTTCCTTTTGCGGGTTCCTTAACCCACCTGAACAACGGAAGAAGACGACGAAGAGTTGAAAAAAAAAAATCTGTTTGGTGTTCACCTAACTCATTCATTCGTTAATAAGGAAAGACGTTCATTTCGCTTCCTTTGATGGATCCAGGAAGGTAAATTACTCGAGCGAATGACCCGACAAACACTGACGTCACCGACGTTACGCGTGTTCATTTCGCTTTTCCTTTTTTTCCTACGGGAATACCGAGCCAATTGGAAGATTGACGTTGAAAAATAAGGTTGAGCAAACAAAACCCTGATTTGGAAATTGTCCGAGGGATTAGGCACTGATTAGCGATATCTTCGCTCAACAGTTCACCATCTGCCATTCCAGGATGTTTGTTTATTGATATTATCCCCTTTTCGACGCCAAAACACGGTGATTAAACGAATACATAAAAATCGCAAAATTACAAAAAAAAATTAATAATAACACAACACAACCGACAACAATTTTTGGACAAAAATTCCAACGATATTTTTTTTTGTCCCGGTTCAATTTGTCGCTTGTTATTAGTGAATTAGGAATTCGGTTTATGACCGGGTTTTGTGATGGAAGAATGAATCTTGGTCTCGAGCGATCGATCAGCAGTTAGCACTTGTTGCTCGGTTACGCTTTTCTGTTACGCTCACCGACGAAACTTCTCTTTTACCCGAGTCTTCTTTTCCCCTTGATTGCGGAATGCCATCGCTCGTAATGTGAATTCCTCGAACAAAAGCTTGGCTGACTGCAGCTGCTGAATATTGAACTGCGTCTGTCATTGGCATTTTCCGCAACATTTCTCCGAATAAAACCTGTAACGTTATCTGCCGTCTTTGACTGATCAATTTTTAATTCGCAAAAGAGGAAATAAATAAATTAAAAGTGAAAATAATTCGACAAATTGCCTCGATGAAACGTGCAATTGCGCATGCAAATTTTAACATCGCTTTTTATTTATATTATTTTCCTTCTCGGTGCTCGATTTTCTTTATAGTTTTTCTTTCCCGCGGGAATACGATAATTACTATTGAGAATATTTGACATGATATTGGCGGAACCCACAAGCCTCTCCCACGCAGCGAGGAAATGAATTTAATATGAGAATTGGTGGTTTTGCGCAGGCTTTTTGTGGAGTCGTGCATTAATTTTTTGTACGTTCAACTTTTTTTTTCCACCTGTTTACGACGAAATTGTATAGAATGACAACTTGTCATCCGGTAAATTGTATAAAAAAAAAATGTTTACAAGGTAAAAAAGAATTGAAAAAAAGTAAGAAAAAAAAACGTATTAAATGGTAAAGAAATTCCCGCCTTATTTTTCCCACATAAAAAGAGAAAAATTCGAGGGAAGTTTTAGTATTCAAGGAAAAATCCGATACACGGAGTCTTGTTTTCGAATATGTGGACACGTTATATTTTATTCACGGTTAAAAGACGTTAATTTAAAATTTAAAAACGAGATAAATAAAAACGAGACAGGCAAAAAAAAAGGTAACCGAGAAAAGTAAATCGAATCGAAAACTAGCGACAGTTTGTGAATAAGTAATTCTTAACTTATTAATTTGTAATACTAATAAACTGAAATTTCTTCAGCGACATAAATAACTAAAATTTACAAAAATAAAAAACACTTTTTAAAAAATTACTAAATCGTCGATAATATTTTTTGTGTGTTTGTTATTGCTTCGTTTTCGTATAAGCGGATGCGCGTTTTCCATTCAATTCAACTTTTGTTCTCGTTCTGAACGGGAAATCCGATATTGTTCTTATTGTGGGCAGGTCTCTCGTAGTTATATACAGTATTAGAGATAACTTTATCGATATTACTGTATACAATTCTTTATATATTTTTTTTAATCTCATCTTTTCTTTTTTTTTTGAAAAATAAAAATGTAAAAATCAAAGATTTCGATTTCTATCTCAAGTTCAATTTTTATAGACGACTTGACCGCAGAAATAAAACACTTTACTAATTTTACTAAAATGTATATTTTAGAATAATTGAAAAACCAACTTTTTATACATACAACAAAAATTTTTCGCTATTTTTATTCTTGCTTTAACGAGCACCTTAAAGCGAGGATTCAATTTACTTCGGTGACCTGGTTTGTTCTTAATAACGGTACCACGATTCATTTGCTGGGTCGGGGAACAAGCACTCAAAAGATCTATTTTAAAGGTGTTGCGAGTTCCGCAGACTTTGGTTACTCGATCATCAGGTGAAACCTTTTAATTGTGCGCGAGCTTAAATTGTGTAAACATTTTTGCAGTATTATATAAACGAGAGTAAACCGAGACAATCACACGAATTAATTAAGCAACACTCTCGCCTTACCTTGTTTTTAAAATTTATTTTTAAAATTTATTTTTAAATCTTTACATTTTGCAAATGTAAAGATTTTAAGCGAACAAATAAACAAATTGAAAAACTGTTTAAATTGAAAAACGCGACTTCGCGGCTAAGTGACAAGTTTGTTAATTTGTTTCTAGTTTGAGTTATTCTTTTATTTAAATAACAAAAAGCATCCTGTACAACT
>JAQIWS010000308.1:0-27748 GCA_034696085.1 Stigmatogaster subterranea | reverse complement strand
CTGTGATGAAAACCGAGAAAACATTTGTAACTTATCATTACCTGTTCTGGGAAAAAGTAGATAATTTAAACTTATAATACCCGTACTGTGTTTCTCTGCAGTTTTTCCGAAAACAGTACACGTCGAGTTGCAGCGAGACGTCACATCGTCTTTATCACATTTGATTACTGGTACTCGTAGCGTAGTCAACAATTTAGGTAAACAACATTAATTATTTTTTGCAATTAAAGTTATTCACCACTCTATAGTTTTTTCACGCGTTTTAATAAATTAAATATCACAATTCGTTTTCGTTTTCACCGAGTAAAATGCCACGTCACGTCGGACAAAAGTGCTTCATATTGAAAAAACAAATACGAAGTGTTGTGATAAATAGAATGTCACAACTTCAACAGCGAGAAATTACGGATATTGAGAATTTTTACAATTATCGTCTGAAAATTTCCAATAAAATTTTCCGTTTTATCTGGCTGGTTATTGGGATTTCGTGTACTTTGACGTGCATTTATCAGATTATTGACAGAATTGAGTATTACTTATCGAGTCCCGTGCACACTGACGTTGAATCAAACACCGAATCTTTCACAATGCCGCCAGTTACGTTTGGTAACGCTTACACCGATGCATTAAAGCCATACTGGGATAAAATTACGAATAAAACTTACCAAAAATGTTTGCCCAATGTAATTGGTATTGCATTTGAGCGTGTTCAACGCCCGCGAAATTTCTCAAAATTCTGGATAGCAACCAACGTTACTCCAATGATACAAAGAGTGAAACTAGTCGAAGTAAGTGGAATAAAAAGAAATTCGGAGTAAAATAAAAGCTTATCATCTATAATTGTCTAGGATAAAGAGGTCATAGCTGATCTGCGTATTAATTCGGATAAAGCCGATTATTCACTCGACAAATCACTGATACACATTTCTGACAAATTTTCGATATTCAGCTCCGTAACCGTCATCAAACTAAGTAATGAGTTGCAGACGTACTGCGGTTGATTACAATAATAATGCAAAAATACAAATTGTAGATAAAAAAATAAGTATGAACACCAGTATTCACGTTCAATTGCAAACCCCTACATATTGTCGAAAACCACTTGTTACAGTAAGTGTAAAATTATCACCATTTTAGCGATTTACTTTCAGTACCATTGTCGTTTTACCGCACATTTTATTATTGTAAATACGAGTAAAAGTTAAGTTTCGTCTTAAAATTGACTTCACGAACACGTCAATCGATATTAGATAATTATCCTCAACAAAGACAAAATTAATTTTTGTATTTTTAAAAAAAATTATAAACTACCATATTTACAGTTTGCGATCGGCGGTTTACTTCCATTTCACGGAGACTTTCGTTTACCATATAACTACGACACGACGATTTCGTACGCAATTAAGCTAGTAAGTAGCTGTCAATCTTGAAATCCTAATTTACAATCAATTTTTTACATCTGCGCTAACAAGTACAAATTTCTAAACACTCGCGACTCACCGTGCGAGTCAAGAAACACGTTATCGCAACGATGCGTGGATAATTGTCTCAGGAAGAAATTACGCACAATGGATTGCGGGTAAAGATCATAATGTTTAATGCGGTTGATGTCCATAGTCTACGTAGTTTCTGACTGTAGTGATACAGTACTTGTGTACATTTCAAAAAGGTTGTTAAGCCATTTTATCTTAGGTTACCATTTATGCCGAGTGCGATGAAGATGATTGACTGCAGCATTTTGGACAATGCATCCGTAGCACTCCAAGTTACATTGACATCGTTAAAAATTATAAAAACTATTTCTCCTACAGTACATTGTTCCTGTAAAAAATCTTGTACTGAAACTAAGTTAAAGTTGTACGCTAGTCGATATAGAAATCAGTACGTGAACAAATGGAATTTCGTCTTTAAGAATAGAGAGTCGACGGTGATGAAAATAACTGAAATATTAGCGTACGATATCGTAAGTCTTTTTGTCGATATTGGAGGAACATTAGGTCTTTTTTTAGGATTGTCGCTATTATCTATTTTCCAATTATTGACTCAACACACACGTCACCGAACCAAGAAGTCGATAACGATAAACGAAAGACATAAGGAAATTGTTGACAATGAATTGCAAAAGTTGCAGCGGAAAAGAATTAATGGCGAAAAAAATCCACCTGGGATAATCAATCACAAAACTATTTTCGTCTTAGCTCAAATCGTCGTGGTAATTACTCTTACTTCTCTCGAATTACGATTTTACGTTAGCGACCCGTCAAAAACAATAATTAGTCTGACGGAAAATGAAACAATGCGTCTACCTGATCTAATCGCGTGTGGTCAGGGAAGTGAAATTGCGGATATTATAAAAGCAACCGCGAGATCGAGATCAATTGACGAATGTGCTCTGCATTTGCTCGATCTCATTGACGTAAAATTTTCAAAATTAAACACATCCGTAGTCGACTATTTGTGGGATAAACAAGAAATACGATTCGAAGTAAATCTAACATTGTGCTTAAAAATCTCTTTTGTAATATAAACTAAACTTTATTACGATAAAATTGTAGATTTTTCGCTCAGGTACTATGATACCACTAAGATACTCAACGAAAATGTTTTTAGGAACGTGTACGAGACTGGCATTTGGTAAGTTAACGATAGAGTAGTAAAATGCGAACGGTACTTTTTCCATTCTCAATTTAACTTTTTAGCTCCTAAAATCACCGTTGGTTCAAGAAGTAACTACGGATTGTTATTCTATTATTTCGGTAATAAAAACTGTTCAAATAATCTATTCCAGGCAAGTTCCGTAAAAAAATTATATTTCACCAAGTTCGAAAATTTTATATCTTGCACTACCGCAAAATTTTATAATAGTGTCATAATCTTACCAATCTCAAAAGAAGCTAATTACTTCTTTCGTGGTCAACTTTACAAATTATCTCACACTCTGTTATTACGTCTTCAGATATTCGCGATGTCTCATCAAAGCGACCATCACTCAGCAATTCTAAATCAATTAGCAATCGCTGGTGAAACTCTAAGTCTCATAGGCGTCGAAGTATCTGTGTTGAAACGTCGAAATACCTCGATGCGACCATGCGGGAATTTTAGAGACTTTGAAGACTGCAAATTAAATTGCTACACAAATAACATGTTTCGTCAAATTCCATGCAGGTAACGATTAAAAGTCAGGAGAACACTTAATCTTACCCAAAAAGTTTGAATCACTGAACTGCCGCGGTTGAATCCGATATCCAAACTTTTCGGATAAAGTTTAATTTGTATTTCTGACTATAATAATATTAATTACTATTCCTAAAAATTTCACACGTAATCTACGTTTTAAACCCAAACAAAGCCTACCGTTTATGGACAATCTTTCCACGCAACAGTGTGACAATTCGAAAACAGCCAAGGCATCGTTGGAAGCGTATTTGAAAATTGTTTTACAGAGCGACGTTATAAGACAATGTAATTGTATTCCTTCTTGTACGCAAATAATTCATAAATTCCGTTGGGGGCATCACCGCGAGACGGCTCCGTTCACTGTTTTTGTCCAAATTTATTCGGAAACTAATGCAATTGAAACTATTACCGAAATCCCCGCGTTTGATTTCGTCAGTTTACTATGTGTGTTAGGTAATTTATTAGGTATAACGTTAGGTCTGTCCGTTTTAACTTTTTTACACGTTGTTTTTGCTAAGGGCAGCACAATTTACACATACTGTCAAAATGTAATTAGACTCCGCCGTGACACACTACGCTAAGAAACTTAAATATTGTGAAAATAATGTGTAATTAACATAGTATATGTAATTTGATACAAAAATTTAACGGAGACGATTAGGGATTGACGTCACTAACAAAATCACTTGATAATTAAGACTAGGCCTTGTCATTTAATTTGCGCGTGCTCATCTACAGTAGAAAGTTAGCACAATTATGCTCTCGTAGCAAATCTGAAATTTCATATTGCAGTAGTTTTTAATCTTTCTCGATATCTCAGTAAAAGTTTGCTGTTTGTTATTCACTGCGCGTGAATTATTTCTTTATGATATTCTAATTGTGTTGTGTTTGAAGTTAGTGTATTCTCGGTGACTGAGTAAATTGTTCATTAATCACATTGTAACGTTTAAAACTTCAATTTTTCAACAGTTATATAATGCCTAGAATTCATAAATTTACTATATTACTACTCCCTAGATATGTCTTAAAATTAATTATTTTTCCAGTTGAATTTGCTTAACCTGTACGTGAACTGTATAACCACACATTTTGAATTAGTTGCAACACAAAAGATGAAATAATTACTCGCTGTATAATGGAATCTAAGCGTACTAAATTCTCTACACCAAATGTAAACATGAATGAACCAATATTCAAATTATATTTGCTTAATCTGTGTAACCACACATTTTACAGAACGACGTTATAAGACAATGTAATTGTATTCCTTCTTGTACTCAAATAATTCATAAATTCCGTTGGATAGATCACGGCACATTGCCTGATTCGTTCAGTGTTGCTGTCCAAATTTTTTGGGAAACTAATGCAATTGAAACTATTACCGAAATTCCCGCGTTTGACTTCGTCAGTTTACTGTGTGTTAGGTAATTTGTTAGGTATAACGTTAGGTCTGTCCGTTTCAACTTCATTACACATTGTTTTTGCTAAGGGCAGCACAATTTATACATACGGTCAAAATGTAATTAGACTCCGTCGTGACACACGACGGTAAAAAACTTAAATATCAAGAGTTAAATATTGTGAAAATAATGTGTAATTACTGTTTGTTGCTCGCTATTCATTGTGCCTGAATTATTTGTGTATTAATATTCTAAAGTGAATTGTCTTTGAAATTAGGGTATTCTTTGTGACAGTGTGTGTTGTTCATCAATTTACAACACTTTCAGCATTATAACGTTTAATCTCTAATACAGTATCCACCTATTTAAAATTCTATTAAAGTTGCAATACTAAAGCTGAGATAATTTTTCGCTACTCTGTAATCTAAACATGTGATATTCTCTAGACCAAAAGTAAACAAGTATTTACTAACATTCATATCACCAACGATATACCGTCAAATTGATATTCACTCGTAAAATTGTAAAATTAAACACTGTGAAAATAATGTGTAATTAAAATAGTATATGTAATAAGCATAAAATTTGGCACAAAAATTTAACGGAGACGATTAGTGATTGACATCACATCACTAACAAAATCATTTGATAATTAAGTCTAGGCGTTATCATTTAATTTATGCGTGTACAACTAGATAATTAGCACAATTATGTTCTCGTAGCATATCTGAAATTTCATATTGCAGTAGTTTTTAATATTTCCCGATAACTCAGTAAAAGTTTGCTGTTTGTTATTGATTGCGTCTGAATTATTTCTTTATAATATTCTAAGTGTGTTGTGTTTGAAGTTAATGTATTCTCGATGACTGAGTAAATTGTTCATTAATTACATTGTAACGTTTAAAACAGCAAGTTTTCAACAGTTATAATGCTTATAATTCAATAATATACTATATTACTACTCCTAAATATGTCTTAAAATTAATTATATTTCCTGTTGTATTTGCTTAATCTGTACGTGAACTGTATAACCACACATTTTGAATTAGTTGCAACACAAAAGATGAAATAATTACTTGCTATATAATGGAATTTAAGCGTATTAAATTCTCTACACCAAATTTAAACAAGAATGAACCAATATCAAAATTGTATTTGCTTAATCTGTGTAACCACACATTTTGAATTCCATTAAAGTTGCATCACTAAAGATGAAATAATTACTCGCTACAATAGAATAGAATCTAAGCGTATTATATTCTCTACAGTCTACATCAATTATAAACAAGAGTGTATCAATACCGGCATTCAAATTACCAACGCTACACTGTGGTAATTGATACTCTCAAAATTGTAAAATTTGCCTCTAAAATGTTGCAAATTCATCTAACCATGCACTACCCTCAGCAAAATTTTAAATGGCAAATAGGCCTACCTTTGCGCTGGCTTCGTGCATTTCCCGGCGGTTGACAATTATCAGCATTTGATACGATTTACACGTCGAAATTATTGTCTTTTCAATGGGATGTTCTCTAATCGACGGTTATTCCAGAGAGATTACAAACTCAATCCAAGTTACGAATGTGTTGAGTTGATTCCTAAATCGAAGAATAATTCCATTTTAATTAATTTAAAATTCAATTCCAGTAAGTTTATACTCTACTTTATTTTGCACGTTTACGACGGAAAATTCGTATAGGTTGATTTTCTTCAATTTCTAAGTAAATAACAAATGCCCCAAAAAATCTGCATTGACTCGTTCACGCACTAATCGCTCAAAAGCGTATAAGCAAAAGCTGGAAATAAAAGGAAGAAAATTAGATTATTGTCAAATCTCACAGATTATTCGGATTAAAGTGGTCACGTAATAAAAATCTACATTTCTTTTCTATACTTTGCACGGTCCAAGGTGTCCAACTAAAATTGAAAACAATCATACCGCGAAATTCAAGTCACGTTTTTTCTTCAAAAACATCGCCCCGACACTTCAAAAAATATATTCGCTGTACGAATTATTTTCCCATCATTTCCTCGATAAATCATTCCCCCAAAAGCACACAACGTGTGTCAGTTGTTAAAATAGTCACCCTACAGTTCTGCCTTAATTCCGTGCTTTTAGAATTTTTCAAAGAAAATTTAAAAAATTTGAATTAGAAAAATTCATATTCTTTACTACGAATGTAAAAATATCGAAATAAAAGTGAGTCAAAATAAGCACAATGTAAAAATTTTAGTCCTCGTTTTACTAAAGCGTCATCAATTTTTCCTTCGATTTAAATTCATCACTAAAAATACTTTTCAAACGAGACGAAGAATAGAAACCTTAGTTAACAACTTATTTTTAGCCCTCTCACAAAATCTACTCACTTTACTAATTACTTCTCCTTCATTTCCTCGATACATCATTCCACTCTGCTCGAAGAGGAATTAAAATTAAAAATCACATACCGCCGATTCACTCGACTCATGATCATACATCAATACGTCACTACGCCAGGGAGGAAAACTAATTTAGAGAATACAATTCTACGAACTTTTTTTCAAAAATATCCGTACATACCTCCAACAAAGTTTGTGTAATTCGAGGGAAACGCTTTAGTGCAACCTCGCATTGCTTCACGGTACTTCCGCTCAATAGACTAATTCGTACGTCAAACCGAATAATTCATTCGAGGACGAAACTCGTACGAAAAATTACTCCACGGCTACACCTAAAAAAAAAAAAATCACGAATCAAATTTTCACTCCTTCAATAATTTTATCGCTAACCTTTACCTTATTAGTTACGGCTCACGAATGGAAATTAGTCACCTGTCCAGAAGTGGATATCGTAACATACTTGTAAGAGACTGTAAAAAAAGAAAAAACTTCATCATTTTATATTGTTCCTGAAATCACGTTTACCGTACATAAACTTGAATTTCTTGTTTACTCCTCTCGGGAGTTGTTGCCGCCAGACGCGATTCCCACAGCGTTGAGTGAACAATGGCTGATGATGACACGATGATGACACGCTGACGACGACGAAGGCTTTTGAAAAACTAACGCTGAGTTAGGCTAAAAAGTCTTGGAAAACGCACTCTCGTTGCCGTGCACGTTTGAACTACGCGCTGTAAAAATTGAAATAAATTCGTTACAAAAATTCACCTTTTCTAGTAACCATTTTTTTTACTTACCGCATAAGCAAAAGAGAGAAATTAGTACACAAGCAGAAATTCGCTAGTGCACAGGGAGAAATTCACGCTCACACTTCAGATCCATTAATTTCCATTCTGCGACTGACGATTGTTCTCAATGACGCAATTATTTTCATTGCATTGCCTCTTCAGCAAAAATATACTGCAGTACTGAAACAACCTAAAAAAAAACCAAATAATTAATTTAAAAATTTTTGAAAACAATTTTTCTCAACTCACTCGATCATCAGTTAATTTTTGATCTGCTGTATAGGCAGCAATGTTAATCTTTTTTTCGCTTAATCGTCAATCGCAGCTTGACGGGGCAGAGATTCGCGTTGCCAAGCGAATATACAATTTGCTCGAGGATAAATTTCACTTACTAAAAAACCACAAGAAATAAATTTGTAGTTAATCTCTCTAAATCATCAGTAGTTAATTTACTTACCTTTCCCACGGAATACTTATAAATCGTGTCGTTTCGTCTACTTCTAATCTCACCCATTTTGAAAAAATAGCTGCATTTCTTTAAGAATGCAGGGTTCCAGAAAGACAGTTTAGAAAGTTCCATCGACGTCACCCTTTGCATCATTTCGGGCTGTATTAGATCTGAAACAACGAAATATCAAATATTTAGAAAACTGGAGCAGTTCCTTCAATCGTTACAGAAAACACACTAAATTATAAAACTGCACTGTCGACTGTTTTCAAGACTAGCGCACCGAAAAAAATCAATATAAAGTTCATTACGAGGATCATTTCCAAAAACCAATTTTGTCGTAATAAATAATAAAATCCAACAAAAAGCGCTAAACGTTAATGGAATAATATAACGAATGAAAATACTGTAAATGTTTAAAATTCAATTTGCTACGTCTCGGAAAGTAATGTAGTTGTTCAATTACTGATACGTGTTGCGGAAAAACTGAGTAAATCTAATATACAACTCTCACGTGTGCCGTGGTGTTAAGAGAGAAAGTACCTACAAACTGTAAGTGCGCAACTTAGCAAAATTCGATAACTTTAACGCGACCCATGTAATTTTGTTGGGTCTACGTCCAACAATCCTAAAAAGATCAGGTAAGACCATTCATCACTCATCGCACCTTTACTGATCTATTACGTCTCTAGTACATGTAGTAATAAATACGGTAGTTGTAAGAGTTTCACAACGCCAAAAAATCTTGGTCAACGGGCGAGAGGCAATGGAAAGCATAAAACATGCTAATCTCAATTTCAATCGAATTTAATAAATAAAATATTACGCACAAATAAAAAGTTTTAAGAGTAACGTCAATTGCTTAGTTTACACAAAACAGTAGATATTTGTACCTAGCTGGCCCTCCAGGAGGTAACTCGACCAAAAAAGTTAAATGTTTCTTCCTATTATTCGCTAAATGATAACTTAACAATCTAACGATTGTTTCTAAAAATACCCGGTAAAAATAACCCACGAAAATTAAAAAGTTTTGAAGCGAGAGTGATCCTGAATAGCAGTATGCATTTTAAAATTTACTGACTATATTTTTATATTGGCTCAATTATTTCAATTTGTTTACGAGACAAACCCAGTTTTTCACTGATGACAATGTCAAAATGTCATCTACACAATCCCACGATATGAACTTTACCACACGTGGTCCTCATCGCTTCACGCTTGTTTCAACCATAGTCTTGCCCTGAAGTCTGGTGAGCGTAGCGGTAGTCCCTCAACATTTTGACCAGTCACGCTAATAAATAAAAATAAAATTGTATTTTGAGGACGTAAAGTGTGGTTTCGACTTCTCGGTGCCAACCGGATAACTATAAATAAAAACTTCTGGTTCAATACCCGAGAGAAATGGGCAGTTTTGAATAAAAAAAAATTTATGAACTCAACCCTTAATGCAGGTGTTGAGTTGTTATAACACACTCACACTATTTTAAATAATTGTTTAGAAGACTGGAAATATTAGTGTAAGAACAAGTTGATGTCTCAGCACTGGCAGGCGAACAATTTCAAATTCAAAAAATAAGCAGTCGACCCAAAAATCAACCTAATTTCATTATTCAAAACGCTCTTAAAAAAACCAATTTAATCGAAAAATGGAAGACGTGTAAACGGAAATTATTCAATTCGTTGAATTAAATTAAGTTGAATATTTCATTTTCCGTTTCTGGGGGATATATTTAATTTAAACTTGTAAATATTGAATATCACACTGATATCGACTTTTCTACGCACGTAATTCAATGTACAATGCAGCGGAATTGGTACCGCAAGTGCGCAGATGTCCTTCCCTGAGTTTGCATTTTATTCTAACTTAAGAAATGGAATAGATTAGGTCAGATTAAGGTTGGTTCCCAAACTGCGTTTCTGTCATTGGTGTCGGCCCGTGCAGTGGACAACTGTGCAATGTACAAACGACATATTTATAGAATTTATAAATCAAAATGTACTACAGGCATTTGAACCATTTGAATCACTTGAGACAATTGCTTAGAAAACTAAATGGAACTAGTTTGCCAAAAAAAATTTCTGTCGATTTCGATCAAAAACAAAGAAATTACATTTCTTACAAATCGCCAGCTACAAATTTGAAATTTGAAAAACAAAAAAAATTACATTTCTCAGAAATCGCAAACCAGTAATTTCAGTTTTGAAAATTAGCAGCGGACAAAAAAATCAATGTAAAATATTTTCATTACACAGAAAGCTTGCCAAAAACTACATATAATTAACGAAAAACGAAAGAAATGAACAAAATTCAATTTACGGTTTATGGTGAAAACCGAGAAAACATTTGTAACGTATCATTACATGTTCTGGGAAAAGTAGATAATTTAAACTTATAATACCCGTATTGTGTTTCACTGCAGTTTTTCCATGAACAAGACACTTCGAGTTGCAGCGAGACGTCACTTCGTCTTTACAACATTTGATTACTCGTAGCATAGTCAACATTTTAGGTAGGCAACATTAATTATTTTTTGCTGTAAGGTTATTCACCAATCTACCGTTTTTTTGTGCGTTTAAATAAATTAAAAATCACAGTTCGTTTTAGTTTTCACCGAGTACAATGCCACGTCACGTCAGACAAAAAAGCTTAATATTAAAAAAACAAATACGAAATGTTGTGGTAAATAGAATGTCACAACTTCAACAAGAAGAAATTACGGATATTGAGAATTTTTACAACTATCGTCTGAAAATTTCGAATAAAATTTTCCGTTTTATTTGGGTGGTTATTGGAATTTCGTGTACTTTGACGTGCATTTATCAGATTTATGACAGAATTGAGTATTACTTATCAAGTCCTGTGCGCACTGACGTTGAATCAAACCCCGAATCTTTCACAATGCCCCCAGTTACGTTCGGTGACGTTTACACCGATGCAATAAAACCATATTGGGATAAAATTACAAATAAAACTTATCAGCGATGTTGGCACAATGTAATGCATATTGCATTTCACCCTATTCAACGCCCGCTAAATTACTCAATGTTCTGGATAGCAACCAACGTTACTCCAGTTATACAAAGAATAAAACTTGTCGAAGTAAGTGGAATAAAAAGAAATTCGGGATAAAATAAACGCGTATTACCTAAAATTGTCTAGCACGAAAAGATCATAGCTGATGTGCGTGTTAATTCGGATAAAGCCGATTATTCACTCGACAAATCAATGATACAATTTTCTGATAAATTGTCGTCACTCAGCGCAGTAACCGTCATCAAACTAAGTAATGAGTTGCGATTGATTAAGATAGTAATAAAGCAAAAACACAATTTGTAGGTAAGAAAATAAGTATGAAAACAGCTCTTCACGTTCAATTGCAAAAGCCCATGTATTGTTCAATACCACTAACTGCAGTAAGTGTAAAATTATCATTGATTTTAGTTGTTTTTGTTGTTGGCGTATTCGTGGCTCGATTTACTTTCAGTACAGTTGTAGTTACAATGCACATTTGACTTTTTTAAATAAAGGTAGAAGTTTAGTTTTACTTTAAAATCGAATTCACGAATACGTCAGTCAGTATTAGATAATTATCCTCCACGAAGACAAAATTAATTTTTGTCTTTCTAACAAGAATTACTAACTACCGTATTTACAGTTTGCGATAGACGGTTTACTTCCATTACACAGTGACATAATTTTACAATACGACTACGACGTCACGCTTTCGTACGCAATTAAACTAGTAAGTATAAGTCAATCACAAAATCCTAATTCACAATCAATTTTTTACATCTGCGCTAACAAGTACAAATTTCTAAACTCTCGCGACTCACCGTGCGAGTCAAGAAAAACGTCATCGCAACGATGCGTGGATAATTGTCTCAGGAAGAAATTACGCAAAATGGATTGTTGGTAAAGATATTAATGTTTAATGTGGTTAATCTCCACACTATATAAACTACGCAGCTTCTGACTATATTGATGCAGATGCAGTACATCAGTTCATTTTAAAAAGAATGTTAAGCTATTTTATCTTAGGTTACCATACATGCCAAGCGCGATGAAGATGGTTGACTGCAGCATTTTGGACAATTCATCCGTAGCATATGAAGTTTCCTTGACATCGTTTGAAATCATAAAGACTATTTCTCCTACAGTACATTGTTCCTGTAAAAAATCTTGTACTGAAACTAAGTTAAAGTTGTACACTAGTAGAGTTAGAAATAGGTACGCGAACAAACTTAATTTCGTCTTTAAGAATAGAGAGTCAATGGTGACGGAAATAAGTGAAATATTAGCTTACGATATCGTAAGCCTTTTCGTCGATATCGGAGGAACATTAGGTCTCTTTTTGGGACTCTCACTATTATCGATTTTCCAATTATTAACTTTGCCTATACGTCATCGAACAAAGAAGTCAAAAACGATAAACGAAAGACATAAGGCAATTGTTGACAATGAATTGCAAAAGTTGTCGCGAAAAAGAATTGACGGCGATAAAAATCCACCTGGGACTATGAATCGCAAATCTATTTTCGTCTCTGTTCAAATCGTCGTGGTAATTACTCTTATTTCTATCGAGTTACAATTATACGTCAGCGAGCCGTCAAAAACAATAATTAGTCTGAAAGAAAATGAAACAATTCAATTACCTGATCTAATCGCGTGTGGTCAGGGACCTAGAATTGCGAGAATTATGAAATTATTAGCGAAAGCAAGTTCAATTGACGAATGTGCTCTTCATTTGCTCGATCTCATCGACGTAAAATTTACAAAATTAAACACATCCGTAGTCGACTATTTGTGGGATAAGCAACAGATACTATTCGATGTAAATCCAACATTGTTCTCAAATAACTCTTTTGTAATATAAACTAATTTAATACGATAAAATTTTGGATTATACAGTCGGACGGAGCTAATGAACCGCTAATACACTCCGCGAAAATGTTTTTAGGAACGTGTACGAGACTGGCATTTGGTAAGTTAACGATAGAGTCGTAAAATGCGAACGGTACTTTTTCCATTCTCAATTTAACTTTTTAGCTCCTACAGTCACCGTCGGCCCAAGCAGTACCTACAGACTGTTATTCGAATATTTCGGTAATAAAAACTGTTCAAATAATCTATTCCAGGCAAGTTCCGTAAAAAAATTATATCTCACCAAGTTCGAAAATTTTATATCTTGTGCTACATCAAAATTTTATAACAATCTGAAAAAAAGCTAATTTCTTCTTTCGGGGTCAACTTTGAAAATTATCTCACGCTCGGTTATTACGTCTTCAGATATTCGCGACGTCTCATCAAAGCGACCATCATTCGGCAATTCTAAATCAATTAGCAATCACTGCTGAAACATACAGTGTTCTAGGCGTCGAAGTGTCAATGTTGAATCGTCGAAATACATTGATGCGACCATGCGGAAATTTTAGAGACTTTGAAGACTGCAAACTAAATTGCTACACAAATAACTTGCTCCGCCACACACCATGCAGGTAACGATGAAAAGTCAGGAGAATACTTAGCCTTACCCAAAAAGTTTGGATCACTGAACTGCTGAGGTTGAATCCGATATCCAAACTTTTCGGATAAAGTTTAATTTTTGTATTTCTGACTGTAATAATATTAATTACCATTCTTAAAAATTTCACACGTAATCTACATTTTGAACCCTAATATTAAAGACTACCGTTTATGGACAATCTTTCCACGCAACTGTGTGACAATTCGAAAACAGCTAAAGCATCGTTGGAAGCATATTTAAAAATTATTTTACAAAGCGACGTGACAAGGCGATGTAATTGTATTCCTTCTTGTACGCAAATAATTCATAAATTCCGTCGGAATTATCACGGCACACTGCCTGATCCATTCATTGTTTTTATCCAAATTTATTCGGAAACTAATGCAATTGAAACTGTTACCGAAATCTCCGCGTTTGATTTCGTCAGTTTACTATGTGTGTTAGGTAATTTGTTAGGAATAACGTTAGGTCTTTCCGTTTTAACTTTTTTACACATTGTTTTTGCTAAGGGCAACGCAATTAATACATACTGTCAAAATGTAATTAAACGCCGTCGTGACACACTACGGTAAAAAACTTAAATATTGTGAAAATAATGTGTAATGACTGTTTGTTGCTCGCTATTCATTGCGCCTGAATTAGTTAAGATTTAATATTCTAAAGTGAATTGTCTATGAAATTAAGGTATTCTTTGTGACTGAGTATGTTGTTCATCAATTTACAGCACTTTCAGCATTATAACGTTTTTTGTTTAATATCCACCTATTTTGAATTCTATTAAAGTTGCAGTACTAAAGTTGAAATAATTTCTCGCTACTCTATGATCTAAACATGTTATATTCTCTAGACCAAAAGTAAACTAGTGTTTATTAACATTCATATTACCAACGATATACCGTCTAATTGATACTCACTCATAAAATTGTAAAATTAAAATATTGTGAAAATAATGTGTAATTAACGTAGTATGTGTAATAACCCTAAAATTTGGCACAAAAATTTAGTGGAGATGATTAGGGATTGACATCACTAACAAAATAATTTGATAATTAAGTCTTGGCGTTTTGATTTAATTTATGCGTGTATAACTGCTGTGGATAATTAGGACAATTATGCTCTGAAATTTCATATTGCAGTAGTTTTTAATCTTTCTCGATATCTTTCTTAAGTAAAAGTTTGTTGTTTGTTATTCATTGCGCGTAATTGTTTGTTTATAATATTCTAAGTGTGCTGTTTTTGAAGTTAGTGTATTCTCGGTGACTGAGTAAATTGTTCATTAATTACATCACTTTACGCACTGTAACGTTTAAAACAGCAAGTATTCAACAGTTATAATGCTTATAATTCATAAATTTACTATATTACTACTCCCAAAATATGTCTTAAAATTAATTATTATTCCACTTGTATTTGCTTAATCTGTACATGATCTATACAAACACACACTTTGTATTCCATTAAAGTTGCAACATTAAAGAAGTAACAATTGCTTCCTATTTTATATTCTCAACACCAAACGAGAACAAGAATGTACCAATGTTCAAATTACCAACATTACACCAAGATTAATGGATACGGTTCACTACAGTAGTAATTAATTTCTTACTAAGTATACTAATTCACGCGGAGCTTTGGTAGCCTCTATAGCTTCAACTTTATAATAAATTCAAGTCCTTAAACGTTAATGCTCATACAATTGTAAATTTTGCCTCTAAAATGTTGTAATTTCACCTAAATCATGGCTATACTCAGAAAAAAGTTTAACGAAAAATAGACCTACCTTTGCGCTGGCTTCGTGGTTTTTCCGACGGTCTAGTCAGCCGATAATTATCGGCATTTGATTCGATTCACGCGACGAAGTTATTGTCTTTTATCTTCACTTCGAGTCTGTCATTTAACGATGGCGATTGATTTCCGATTTTCAATGGGATGTTCTCTGATCGATGGTAATTCCCGAGAGATCACAAACTCGGTCACGTCCAGCCAGATCCAAGTTGAGAATGTGTCGAGTTGATTCCTAAATCAAAAAATAGTTAAAAATTAATTATTTTTAAATTCAATTCCAAACAATTTATACTCCTAGTTTATTTTGTTCGTTAAGTCGAAAAATTCGTGCTAAGTTAATTTTCTTCGGTTGGAGTTGTTATCTGTATAACTCATTGATGTACAAGTAATTCAAAATTTCTCATCACTCGGTCTGTTATTCTACTATTTTAATTTTCAATCCGCTTTGGTCTCTTCCACCGTGGTTGTGATCTTCACATTCAGCCACACCAGAAAACAGCGGCATCTTCTGCTGATGCTCGTTAGAATCACATCACAGCGGATGAGCCCAAAACAAATTTTTTAAATACTCGATAATCATACCAAAATAAGCTGAGCACACGGAATAAAAATACGAAACAAATTGCGATGAAAGAGCAACTGTAAATGCAATGAAGCTAAGGGGCACAGTGCAAATTATCATTCGCGTTGAGATGCAACTATTTAATCTTTGCTAAAAAAATTTATAAATTATAAGACTACTACCGCCAATTATTTTGTAACCCGTAGTCTTATAAGGCAACCTCTTTTTCTCAACATTCTGACAATTTTTTTTACAGTTATTCTACGATTATCACAATTTTTCTGTCTTTTCTCGAATAAGTTTAAAAATGTTTTAGTTTACCCGGTATTACCACCTCATTACGAAAATAAAACATTTTTTTTTTCAGTACACAAATCTAAATTAAGAATACCTAAAAGTCTTTCAACAAATCCTAAAAATTTCGACGAACTAACGGAACGCTGAACATATCCGCCGGCGGATGATTTATCCGAAGCGCATTCGCGCGAAGCCAAAACATTTATTTTGAAATCAGCTTCGATAAAATCTTTTATATAAAAATCAAATTTTCGCCCTAGTTTCTAAACAGTGAAAATCCACAGACTCCACGTAAATTTCAGGTCGCCCACCTCCAATCATCCTCCACGTCAGTTGATTGAGAACATTTGACGACGGCCTCCAAGTAAGACTCAGTTGACGAAGAGGAGCAGAATCCGTCATCGCGATGACGAAAACATAAATCGTCGCTGGATAAAATTTCACGTCTCTGTAAAAATAATAATAGTTTCAATTAATTTGTTCTTTAGAATAATAAAATAAAATTTAAACGTACTCCTTGTTTATGTAAAATTGACTGATGAATCCGTAGATAATAGCTACAGTCGCCAGTAATTTACCATTCTGCTCGCTTCGAGAAAGATCGTCACTCATCGATACCTCGATTCGTTGATGATAACCTTTAACCCAGAAAATAAATTATTTGTTGATACAGAATTATATAAAGATTAAAATTTCAGCTTACGACAAAATGGCGGATCCAGTATGTAAATATATTTTAACCGGTTGGCGATATGGTAAGGACGTATTATACCACATAACGGCGTGATAACCCATCGGAGCGCATCGATCTCCTTTACGTCCACAGTCGAAACATTCGCCACTGAAGAAATCTTCGTAAGATGAACACTGATCAGCGAGAAAAGGACATGGAGGATTTATCGACTCTATGAAATAATCGTGAGCTCGTAGATGATTACATCCGAGATAATTCTGCATCCCTAAAAATATTTTCAAATGGATTGTAATCACTTTCAGCTGCAATTGCACGGACGCAAACATCTTTAAAATGAGCCGCCATTTTTATACTCAATTAAATGGCGGCCGCGTCGCGATGCTGACGCCCTCAATGGTCAAAGTGGCATTAAAAGGGTCTGTATAAAATACGCTAATTTACAAACCTCCGTAAACGTTCCCGTTTTGTCGACTAATCGACTCGATTTCATTACCAGGCTGTCGTTTATCTCCGTTGGGATAAAAATCGACGTGACCACAAGGCGAACCCATCCAAATCCTGGAAAGAAAAAATTAAATTACGGTTACAATAAACACAAATTAACGTTACATTTGTCGAAATATTTTGTTACCTCCATTTAGAAATGATCAGACGTCTGTATGAATAACATCTACGAGAATTGCATCGCTCGGACCAAGTCGAACGACTGGATGCGTACTTTCAAAATAAAGCAATGCCGGATCCAAACCTGAAATTTTTACAATTATTCACAACGCCTTCAATCCTAGAAAAACCTTGTTAAATAATCTACCCGTAATCTGGCCTAATCTATCCACTCGTTCTCCAATATATCCCGCAACGTGAGCACCGAGACTGTATCCGGTAATATGCATATTCAAGAGGCGGTGAATAACCATTTTCCTAATAAAAGTCAACAAATAAACTTCAATTTAAATTTTTAAAACAATAAATTAATAAAAATAATTTTACCCACCTGAAGAAACGTTATAACTTCAGCTACAATAACACCAACTAATCGACTATTAGCTACAGCTTGCGTATAAGGAGGTCCAGCTCCATTTTTCCAGTCGACGCAGATTACATTAAATTTCCCTCTTCGGAGAAATTCATACGCAGTTCTCTGCAATTAGAATAAAATTTTACAAGATTTGCGCGATCTATTTCCGTTTGACAAAGTCTACGAGACAATGAGATTACTGCGGAAATCATTAAACTCATTTTTCCCGTTTTTCAGTGTGCCTACCTGCACGCATTTTCGAGTTCAGTCTTCGAGAAAACTGTGAATGATAACTTTAACGGAAATTCTCAACTGAAAAATCGAATTTCCAATTGCTCCGTGTGATGCAATTTCGTGGTGGTAGTGGAGTTCGATTTTTAATTGGATGTTCGCTAATCGATGATAATTCTCGAGAGATTAGTCCCAGCTAGATCCAAGTTGCGAACGTGTCGTGTTTGATTCCTAATATAACGATAAATAAATTTATATTTTTAGTTCATTTTGTACGTTTAAATCGAAAAAATACGCATTGTACGGAGTACTAATTTTCTTCGTCATGTCGTATGTTACAAAATTGGACTAAAATGATGTAAAATTCCGAGTACCAGCTATTAACGAAATTTTTAAAGTTTTTACGAGGCAACCCTTTTCTCGTCACTGAGACAATTTTTTACCGTTGAATAACGGTGCGATGGTCACAATTTTTTTATCTGTTCTAGAATAAGTTAAAAATGTTTCAGTTTATTACCACCTCATTACAAAAATAATATTTTTTTTGTTTTCAACCTAAATTGTGAAATAATATTAAATTCTTTCAAAAATTAATGAAACGTCAGAGTTTTAATTTTGTACGTGTGGTTTATAATTTTAATCTCATATTGTTCATATTTAACACCTTCTAATGTTTTAGGACAAATAATTTCGACATGCACCAACAAAAACTAACGCAAAAATCACCCACAAGTCATGCGGGCCACCAATAAAGAAACTCCCCAAACTAGACGACAACTACAACCACTAAAAAATATCAATGCCCGAAAGAAACACCAAATCCTCCACTGAGTGGTGGGTTCATTGCTAGTTATTATTAACATTAAAGCGAATAGTGCGATATTTCACCAGACAATTCGAAAATGCTAGCTTTTCAACAAGTTAGGTTAATTGACCGATGTTGTTACGTGTGCACGATTGAAAATTCTTTGCACTGCATGATCCAAACCTAATTGCGAAATTTACAAACTTTATTCTTTGTCGAAAATTGACGATTTTGTTTGGTCAAAACGTGGAACATTGATGGAGTATATTCCAGTTGCACTGCTTTGCTAAAAAAAAAAAAAAAAAAAAAATCTGCAATATTTTCTCTCTCACTGTCAAAATGGCTAAAGTGAATATTTCCAAAAAATATTAAATCAAAATGTAGAACAAGCATTTACACCATTTGAAACAATTGTTTAGAAGAGTGAAACTAGCTTGGCAAAAAAGATTTCAGTCGATTTCAATCGATTTCTATCAAGAACAAAGAAATTACATTTCTCAGAAATCGCCAACTTCAAATTTCAAATTTGAAAACAAAGAAATTACTTTTCTCGGAAATCGTCGACTACGAATTTCAAATCTGAAAAAGAAGCAGTGGACAAAAAAAAAATCAATGTTGACGTTTTCATAGTACAGAACAACTTACAAAAGCTATGAATAATATATGAGAAGGGGAATATATGAAATTCAATTTTCGGTTTAAATTGAAAACAGAAAAAACATTTGTAACTTCTCATTACCTATTCTGGGAAAAGTGTATAATTTAAACTTATGTTATCGAGTTTCGCTGCAGTTTGTTCCAAAAACAGGACTCTGAGTTGCCGCGAGTTATCACCACGTCTTTGCCACGTTTGGTTAGTGTCGTCAATAATTAGGTAGGCAACATTAATGTATTTTTTTTAGCAATTTAGCAAATTTTTAAAGCGAAATAAAATTATTTATGAATGTATTGCTACTAACGACATTTATTTGACGATTTATTTTTGTACGCTACCGAAATCCCAAAGTGCAATTCCGCAACAAGAAAACGACGACGGTTGGAAAAATTGCTTAAAAGTGGTCGATATGAATAAAAAATAAAAATCAGTGATATTTTTCAGAAATGGCAAATTTCCAAAATAAGTAGATAAAAAGAGTCAATCTCGTACAGTATTATATTGTACAAATATTCCCCAACTGGTACAATAATATTGCGAAAAAGCACCAATGCACGTGTGACGTGAGCATGAAACCAGACATCAAAATTTAAACAGACAACTCGACTGTTTTCCAGAATAGCGAATCGAGAAATGTCAAATGTAAAAAAGTGAGCTGCGGATAAAAAAAAAATCAATATAAAGTTCATTACGCGGAACGTTTCCAAAAACCAATTTTGTTCAAATAAATAATAAAATCCAACAAAAATCGCAAAACGTTAATGGAATAATAAAACCGGGCACGGGAATATATAAAATTCAATTTACAGTTTAAAAAAGTAATGACAACGTTAACATTTGATTACCAATTTTGGGAAACGAAATAGAAACTCAAAACTGAGAAAATTGTGTTTTTGGTCCAGTTATAAGATAAAGCGTCTGCTACTCCGAGTGTGAAACGGAGCAAAAACATTACATCTAATTTTCCTAAACCATTACTGTCAAAATATAATTAGACAGCTACGTGTATTTTTGCACAACATTTACCTCAAATTATTTATAATAATATAAAATTACAACATTGAGTCCCTGAAGACCAAATTGATATAGACTTTTCTACGCACCGTAGACAGAATAAAAAATTAAGCCAATTCACCAACGACCAACGTTAATGGAATAATAAAACGACAGAAAATAAATGTTTAAAATTTCAATTTGCTGCGTTTCGGAAACTAATGTAGATGTTCAATTATTGACACGAATTGGGGGAAAATTGGAAAATCTAACAAACAAAGTCCATGTTTACCGTGGTGGTAAGAAAGAAAGCATCTGCAACTACAAGTGCGCAACGTAGCAAAATTTGTTAAATTTAATAACTTTAACACGGTAATACGAAGATCAATCAAAACACAATGTAAGACCATCATTTATCGCACCGTTACTTTTCATAATTCCCACTACGCACGTGAATAAATCCAGCAAAGAGTAAGAGCAAAATAGTTCAATCTTCAATATACAATGCAGCGGTATTGCATTTTAATCTAACTTAAGGTTAGAATAGATTAGGTCAGGATAAGTTTGGTTTCCTGACTGTGTTTCTGTCTTTGGTGTCAGCCCGTGGAGGGGACAACTGTGAAGTACAAATGACAAATATTTTCAGAATTTATAAATCAAAATGTACTACAGGCATTTAAACCATTTGAACCACTTAGGACAGTCGCTTAGAAAACTGGACTGGAACTAGCTTGGCAAAAAAGATTTCAGTCGATTTCGATCAAAAACAAAGAAATTACATTTCTCACAAATCGCCAACTACAAATTTCATATTTGGAATACAAAATAAATTACACTTCTCGGAAATCGCCAACTACAAAATTCAGTTTTGAAAATTAGCAGCGGACAAAAAAATCAATGTAAAATATTTTCATTACACAGAACGCTTTCCAAAAAAAACATAATTAACGAAAAACGAAAGAAATGAACAAAATTCAATTTACGGTTTGTGATGAAAACCGAGAAAACATTTGTAACTTATCATTACCTGTTTTGGGAAAAATAGATAATTAAAACTCATAAAATCCGTATTGTTTCTCTGCAGTTTTCCAAAAACAGGACACTTCGAGTTGCAGCGAGACGTCACTTCGTCTTTATCACACTTGATCACTCGTCAACAATTTAGGTAGGCAACATTAATTATTTTTTTGCAATGAAGGTTAGTCACTACGCTATCGTTTTTTCACGCGTGTTAATAAATTAAAAATCACAATTCATTTTAGTTTTCACTGATTACAATGCCACGTCACGTCAGACCAAAGTGCTTAATATTGAAAAAACAAATACGAAGTGTTGTGATAAATAGAATGTCACAACTTCAACAGCGAGAAATTACTGAGATTGAGAATTTTTACGATTATCGTTTGAAAATTTCCAATAAATTTTTCCGTTTTATCTGGCTGGTTATTGGGATTTCGTGTACTTTGACGTGCATTTACCAGATTTGTGACAGAATTGAATATTACTTATCGAGTCCCGTGCGCACTGACGTGGAATCAAACACCGAATCTTTCACAATGCCGCCAGTTACGTTTAGTAACGCTTATACCGATGCATTAAAGCCATATTGGGATAAAATTACAAATAAAACTTATCAGCAATGTTGGCGAAATGTAATTTCTATTGCGTTTATCTCTGCCCTACACCCGTTAAATTTCTCAAAATTCTGGATAGCAACCAACGTTACTCCAATCATACAAAGAGTAAAAGTAGTCGAAGTAAGTGGGATAAAAAGAAATTCGGGATAAAATAAAATAACCTAAAATTGTTTAGGACAAAACGGTCACAGCCGATCTGCGTGTTAATTCGGATGAAGCGAATTATTCACTCGACAAATCACTGATACAGTTTTCTGATAAATTTTCGTCATTCAGCTCAGTAACCGTCATCAAACTAAGTAATGAGTTGCGATTGATTATGGTAATAATAAAGCAAAAACACAATTTGTAGATAAGAAAATAGGTATAAAAACCGCTCTTCACGTTCAATTGCTAACCCCAACGTATTGTGAAGAACCAATTATTGCAGTAAGTGTAAAATTATCATTGATTTCAGTCGTTGTTGTTGGCGTATTCGTGGCTCGATTTACTTTCAGTTGTACCGTTGTGGTTGTAACGCACATTTTTAATTTTTTAAATAAAAGTAGAAGTTTAGTTTCATCTTAAAATCGAATTCACGAATACGTCAGTCAGTATTAGATAATTATCCTCCACGAAGACAAAATTAATTTTTGTACTTCTAACAAAAATTTCAAACTAAGTACAGTTTGCGATCGACGGTTTGCTTCCATTACACGCAGACGTATATTTACCATTTGGGTACGACGTCACGATTTCGTACGCAATTAAACTAGTAAGTATCTGCTGGTATCTGTCAATCTTAAAATCCTAATTTACAATCAATGTTTTACATCTGCGCTAACAAGTACAAATTTCTAAACACTCGCGACTCACCGTGCGAGTCAAGAAACACGTTATCTCAACGATGCGTGGATAATTGTCTCAGGAAGAAATTTCGCAAAATGGATTGTTGGTAAAGATATTAGTGTTTAATTTGGCTAATCTCCACACTGTACTAGCTAAGCAGTTTCTGACTGTATTGATGCAGATGCAGTACATCTGTACCTTTTAAAAAGAATGTTAAGCTATTTTATCTTAGGTTACCATACATGCCCAGCGCGATGAAGATGGTTGACTGCAGCACTTTGGACAATTCATCCGTAGCATATGAAGTTTTATTCACTTCGATAAAAATCATAATGACTATTTCACCTACAGTACATTGTTCCTGTGAAAAATCTTGTACTGAAACTAAGTTAAAGTGGTATGTACGTTTTGCTAGAAAAAGATACGCGAACAAACTTAATTTAATCATTAAGAATAGAGAGTTAACAGTGATGGAAATAAGTGAAATATTAGTTTACGATACCGTAAGTCTTTTTGTCGATATTGGAGGAACACTAGGTCTCTTTTTGGGACTGTCACTATTATCGATCGTCCAATTATTGACTTGGCCATTACGTCATCGAACCAAGAAGTCAAAAACGATAAACCAAAGATATGAGGCAATTTTTGACAATGAATTGCGCAAGTTACAGCGGAAAAGAATTAACAGCGAAAAAAAACCACCTGGGAAAATCAATCGCAAAACTATTTTCGTCTTAGCTCAAATCGTCGTGGTAATTACTCTTATTTCTCTCGAATTACGATTTTACGTTAGCGATCCGTCAAAGATAATAAGTAGTCTGAAAGAAAATGAAACTATGCTTCTACCTGATCTGATCGCGTGTGGTCAGGGACGTGAAATTGCGGATTTAATAAATGCAACCGCGAGATCGAGATCAATTGACGAATGTGCTCTGCATTTGCTCGATCTCATTGACGTTAAATTTACAAAACTAAACACATCAGTAGTCGACTATTTGTGGGATAAGCAACGGCTACTACTCAAAGTAAATCCAACATTGTTCTCAAATAACTCTTTTGTAATATAAACTAATTTAATACGATAAAATTTTGGATTGAACAGTCACTCAGAGGTAATAAACCGCTAATATACTCCACGAAAACGTTTTTAGGAACGTGTACGAGACTGGCATTTGGTAAGTTAACGACAGAGTCGTAAAATGCGAAAGGAGCTTCTTCCATTTTCATACATGTATCCATTCTCAATTTAACTTTTTAGCTCCTGCAGTTTTCGTTGGCCCAAGCAATACCTACAGATTGTTATTCGAATTTTTTGGTAATAAAAGCTGTTCAAATAATATATTCCAGGCAAGTTCCGTAAAAAAATTATATTTCACCAAATTCGAAAATTTTGTATCTTGTACTACAGCAAAATTTTATAACAGTATTATACTGTAACCTTATCAATCTCAAAAAAACAAATTTCTTCTTTCCCGGTCAACTTATAAATTATCTCACGCTCGGTTATTACATCTTCAGATATTCGCGATGTCTCATCAAAGCGACGATCATTCAGCAATTCTAAATCAATTAGCAATCGGTAATGAAACTACGAGTATTCTAGGCGTCGAAGTATCTATGTTGAAACGTCGAAGCACCTCGATGCGACCATGCGGGAATTTTAGAGATTTTGAAGACTGCAAACTAAATTGCTACACAAATAACGTGCTTCGCCACATTCCATGCAGGTAACGACTAAAAGTCGGGAGAATACTTAATCTTACCCAAAAAGTTTGAATCACTGAAATGCTGCGGTTGAATCTGATATCCAAACTTTTCGGATAAAGTTGAATTTGTATTTCTGACTGTAATAATATTAATTACCATTTCACGCGTAATCTACATTTTAAACCCTAATATTAAAGACTGCCGTTTATGGACAATCTTTCCACGCAAGTGTGTGACAATTCGAAAACAGCTAAAGCGTCGTTGGAAGCATATTTAAAAATTATTTTACAGAGCGACGTTATAAGACGATGTAATTGTATTCCTTCTTGTAAGCAAATAATTCATAAATTTCGTTGGTTTTATCACGGCATATTGCCTGATCCGTTCAGTGTTATTGTCCAAATTTATTCGGAAACTAAAATGATTGAAACTATTACCGAAATATCCGCGTTTGATTTCGTCAGTTTACTATGTGTGTTAGGTAATTTGTTAGGTATAACTTTAGGTCTGTCCGTTTTAACTTTTTTACACATTGTTTTTGCTAAGGGCAGCACAATTTATACATACGGTCAAAATGTAATTAGACTCCGCCGTGACACACTGCGGTAAAAAAAACGTAAATATCAGGAGTTAAATATCGTGAAAATAATGTGTAATTACAGTTTGTAGCTCGCTATTCCATTGTGCCTGAATTATTTATGTATTAATATTCTAAAGTGTGTTGTCTTTGAAATCAGGGTATTCTTCGTAACTGAGTATGTTGTTCATCAATTTACAACACTTTCAGCATTCTACCATTTAATCTGTAATATCCACCTATTTTGAATTCTATTAAAGTTGCGATACTAAAGATATGAAATAATTTTTCGCTACTCTATAGTCTAAACATGTTATATTCTCTAGACTAAAAGTAAACAAAAATCTATACTAACATTCAAATTACCAATGATATATACCGTCTAATTGATACTCACTCATAAAATTGTAAAATTGTAAAATCAAACATTGTGAAAATAATGTGTAATTAAAATAGTATATGTAATAAGCATAAAATTTGGCACAGAAATTTAACTGAGACGATTAGGGATTATCATCACTAATAAAATCACTTGATAATTAAGTCTAGGCGTTGTCATTTAATATACGCGTGTATAACAGATAATTAGCACAATTATGCTCTCGTAGCAAATCTGAAATTTCATATTGCAGTAGTTTTTAATCTTTCTCGATAACTCCGTAAAAGTTTGCTGTTTGTTATTCTAACTGTGTTGTCTTTGAAGTTAGTGTATTCTCGTTGACTGAGTATATTGTTCATTAATTACATCAGCATTGTAACGATTAAAACTTCAAGTTTTCAATAGTTATAATGCTTATAATTCATAAATTTACTATATTACTACTCCCTAGATATGTCTTAAAATTAATTATTTTTCCAGTTGTATTTGCTTAACCTGTACATGATCTGTATAACCACACATTTTGAATTCCATTAAAGTTGCAACACTAAACAAGTAATAATTGCTTCGTATTTTATATTCTCAACACCAAACGTAAACAATAATGTACCAGTGTTCAAATTACCAATATTACACCACGATTAGTGGATTCGCTATAGTAGAACTTAATTTCTTATTAAATAAACTAATTCACGCAATGCTGTAGTAGCCTCTAAAATATTGCAATTTCACCTAAATCAGGGCTATCCTCAGAAAAGTTTTTCATGAAAAATAGACCTACCGTTGCGCTAGCTTCATGGTTTTTCCGAAGGTCTCGACGGCCGATGATTACCGGCATTTGATACGATTCATGCGTCGGAATTATCATCTTTTATCGTCATTTAAGGGTGGTGATTGATTTCCGATTTTAAATGGGATGTTCTCTGATCGACGGTAATTCCAGAGAGATTACAAACTCAATCCAAGTTACGACTGTATTGAGTTGATTCCTAAATCGAAGAATAATTCGAATTTAATTAATTTAAAATTCAATTCCAATAAGTTTATACTCTACTTTATTTTGCACGATTAAGTCGAAAAATTCGTACTAAGTTAATTTTCTTCAATTTCTAAGTAAATAACTTCAATGTATTTCCCAAAAATCTGCATTAACTCGTTCACGCACTAATCGCTCGGAAGCGTAGTAACAAAATCTGGAAATAAAAGGAAAAAAATTTACTGACAAATCTCTCAGATTATTCGGATTAAACTGCTCACGTAATAAAAATCTATATTTCTTTTCTGAACTTTGCACGGTCCAAGATGTCCAACTACGATGGAACACAATTATACCGCGAAATTCGAGTTACGTTTTTTCTTCAAAAACATCGCCCCGACATTTCAAAAAATATATTCGCTGTACGAATTATTTTCCCGTCATTTCCTCCATAAATCATTCCCCCAAAAGCACACAATATGTGCCAGTTGTTAAAATAGTCACCCTACAATCCTGCCTTAATTCCATTTTGTCGCGCTTTTAAAATTTTTCAAGGAAAATTAAAAAAAATTTGAATTAGAAAAGTTCATATTATTTACTACGAATTTAAGAATATCGAAATAAAAGTGAGTCAAAATAAGCACATTGTAAAAAATTTAGTTCTCGTTTTACTAAAGCGTTCAATTTTTCCTTCGATTTAAATTCATCACTAAAAATATTTTTCAAACGAGACGAGAAAGAGAAACCTTAGTTAATAACTTATTTTTAGTCTTCTCAAAAAATCCACTCACTTTAACCAATTACTTTTCCTTCATTTCCTCGATACACCATTCCATTCAGAGGAATTAAAATTAAAATCACATTCCGCTGATTCACTCGACTCATCA